>PVJA010019740.1:0-37990 GCA_004027025.1 Myocastor coypus
TCTCTCTCTCTCTCTCTCTCTCTCTCTCTTTCTTTCTTTCTTTCTTTCCTTCTTTCCTTTTTTCTTCTTTACTGCCTTTTTGAAACAGGGTTTCGCCATTCCGTTCAGGCTGGTCTTGAACACTCACTGATCCTCCTGCCTCAGCCTTCCAAGTGCTGGGATTATAGGCATGCACCACCAAGCCCGGCTCTGGAGTTGTTCTTATGAAGTGAAAGCTAAGCTTCACTCTCAATAGCATTCAGAGTTTTCTGAACTTTGACTAGAATCAACCATCAAGCTCTGGTTACAGCATTCAAGGATGACTCTATCCCACATCTCCAAAGATTTCCAAATTTGTCATTCAAGTAAATTTCAAAGGTTTTTAAACATACAGTCTCAGCAATATCCACACTTATAGTATAAAAATCTGTTAGTCATTTTCTTATCACTGGGATCAAATACTTGACACCAACAAATAAAAGGGAGAGAAATTTATTTTCGCTCATGTTTCAGATGATTTAGTTCATGCTTGCTTAATTCCAGAGCAGAAATTGTCATGCTAGACAGACATGGATAAGGAAAGACGATCCAATCATCTTCCAGTCACATGAGGCTTTTAAGGCTCTTTTATATCTAAGGCTAATATAGACATTATAATTGACCTGTGTTGGGTAGTTAAATCATCATAATGTTGACATTTTATCTAATATTTTTACATCTAAACAGATGTCTTAGTTCAATTTATCTCCAAAACCAGAGTCTTAGAGAGGGACATAGGTGCAGATATTTTATTTTGAAAGTAATTCCAGTAAGCAGGATTGAGGGAATGAGCAGAATGTGACAAAGAAAGAAAGAATAATCAATGAAGAATACGTTTTTGAATTTGCAATAGATTTGGTCTACTATTTGTAAAATTCTTTTAATAAACCATGAAGAATACATTTAGAATTGCCCCACTGAGACACGTTATCTTTCTTTGGATGAGAATTTCTACACATCCTTTGTGCTACTGCATTGCTGAGTAAGCACGTGGACCTTTACTAAAACTGTTGGTGGCTGAATTAACATCAAGACACATAAAGTACTTGAACCAGATGTAACTATAATTAGACATAGGCTGAAGGATCTATACTGGAGAGACCTCTATTATGATTACCTTCTCTTATATCAGATTTATCAATAGTACAGGTAATTGTTCCTGTCTGTAAACACTTCACATTTTCTTGTCTATTTCTGAGTTGGTTTAGACTCACAAGTGAGTGGCAATTTGATTTGTTGTGGATTCTTTATTATTGGCCTTGTAATTAAAACAATCTTGAAAATATTTTGTATTTCCAACAATACAAAAATAAACACATACTGCTCTAATTTCCATGAGGTTATTTGCAAACACAAAATGTTAAACAAGAAGGTCATGATGGGCACACATTTAATTCTAGGTACTTTGGAAGCTAAGGTAAGACAATTGTATGTTTAAGATCAACCTGGAAACTTAACAAGACATACTCTCAAAATATAAGAAGGACTGGGAATGTAGCTTCCTGATAGAACATCTTAGGATTCAAACTCCTTCATTGCAAAGGACAAAGAAGAAGAAAAGATGGAGGAGGAGAGAGGAAGGTGAAGAAGAGAGATGGTGGAAGAAGGTGAAAGAAAGAAGAAACAACTGATTGACCCACTGTCTATGGAAGACCGATGTGTAAACTATGCATACATATGTACACAATGGGATACTGTGGTACGCTGACAACAAT
The DNA here is from genome assembly GCA_004027025.1 of Myocastor coypus. Classification (NCBI taxonomy): domain Eukaryota; kingdom Metazoa; phylum Chordata; class Mammalia; order Rodentia; family Myocastoridae; genus Myocastor; species Myocastor coypus. The sequence goes on from PVJA010019740.1 coordinate 1,734, forward strand.
TTGTAATACCCCGATGAACTGAGTAAGTGAAGTGCTGAATGTGGAAGACCCACTTAAGGATTGTTTCCAGCAAAATATAAAGGAGATCTGGAGAGAAGAATAGGTGTTGTTGGTTCACCTAGGGATATTGATTCTCCTAAGGAGCTTGTCATGCTGGCTTTCCTGATAAGAGCTTGACTGCTCTTGTCAATGAAGTAGCTCAGCACCCTGTTGTTGATGAGAATGGCTACAGTTTATTTTGGCCACTACTTTGAGCATTGCTTCCTGGCTGCAACAGGGAAGATAGTGTACTGTTCAGTGTCCTGGAGAAGTTTGTCATGCTTTCTTTCCTGATGTGAACTCAGCTATTTTTATTGTTGGAAGAGCTTAGGATCACACTGTCACTGAGCATGGCTATGGTAGGTTTTTTGGAGAGCTCTGATTCTTACTTTTAGCTGTACTTCTTGGCTCCAGGGCAGATCCCTCAGCCTGCTGGCACCGATTCTTCATCCTGCTGGCACAGACATTTTAGTTTCCACCGCTGACCTTGGGGCCTTCTCAGCACAGATGGGTGAAATGAGATTGCATGAGACACTGTTATTGGGTCTTAGCTTATAGTTGAACTCATGAAGAGTATTGTTGTGGGTCTTTAGCTAGACTCATGCAGGATATTGGTTTGGGATCCAGGCCTTCATCTGGTTTCCCTCAATCTTCAGTGTATGGACATATTTCCTGCACTCTTTTTGCACTTGACTCTTTTGGTCAATATTATAAAATAATCCTATAAGTTATAAATCATTTTAAATTGTTTTCCTTATAAGCACTGCCTAGAACAGGTATTAGGAGTCTTCAGTAAGGAATGAGGATTTTAAGTATTACCATAAAATGTAAGTATGTGAGACAATGTATCTGCTATCAAATCATGTGCATATCTATATCAAAATGTGTTGATGAACAACATAAATACATAAAAGATTTTTAAAACAAATTAACAAAAGCAAACCATATGAGAACATTGAGCAAACATAATTGAGGACTGAATGGTGGATGCTGGGAGAAGGTCTTCCATGTAAAGAGGCAGGAGCCTTAAATTTAGTAGTGCTGTTGAACAATGTCCTGAACCATAGGAGGAAATCATGAAAAAAAATGCCAATAGTGCATTTTGAAAATTTTGAATATGAACTACATACAATTAATAATATTTCATTAGCATTTAAGTCTTGAAATTTAATGACAGTACTGGTTATATTGTTATTATTATGGTCAGCTCAGCCTGCCCTGAGGGCAGGGCTGGTGCAGCATGTGGTGCTGGGGATGGAACCGCGGTCCCTGCAGCCCCCTAAGCTTTCCTAAACAGGTGCTTTAGACCACTGAGCCATCCCGCCAGCCCCAATGATAGTACTGTTAAGAGAGTGTCTTTTCTGTAGGATATTTAGGAATGAAGAATCATGTTGCTGGCAAAGTATGAACCTTAGTAAGTTAGCAGACAAGCCAGATGATATATATTTGTTAATTTATTAACTTGTACAATGTTCATATAAGTTTAAGCTATTTCTTATAAAAAAAGACAGTACTTCAGCAATACATATTCATATTTAATTTTGTATTTAAAATTATTTTTTAGAAAGTTTTCCTATTCTATTTAAGGAACAATAGAATTACTGCCTGGAACTTAATATATTCTGTAGCAACTGGCTTATACAAAATTTCTAAATAATTCTTCCCCCCCCCAAAAAAAAGCCAATTTGAGCCCAATATACTCTAATTGGTCAAATTTTGTTATTTATGAATGTGTTCTTGGAATCTGAGCCCAACTAAGGACTATTCCTTTAGCCTATATGAATTACTGGTGCCAAACTTAAAAAGGTACATTTTTTAATTGAGACACTTACTTTGATCAGTAATTTTATTTTTATTACACATTTTTCAACTCATGATGGACTATTAATGGAGCTGTTAGGATCAACCATAATTATTTTTGAATTAATTTACAGAGTAAATTTCAGATAAATTTGAAAGATAACGCACATTTCTAAAACATTAATTTGATCTCTGGTAAGTAAGTGGCTTGAAATTAAAGACCTGGATGAATTAAATATGATTTTCTTACCATCTACAGAAGCCTTTTCAAAATGTGCTGAAGCATACTTATAGCAAGATAAAGTATCTTTTTATCCTGTCAATAAAAATTTTAAGATATTCTTACATGGTAGTGACTAATAGAACAACCTGGAAGAGATTTTTAAAATTAATTTTAATGAGAAAGTAATAACAACAAGACAGTTTAAAAACATGTTAGTAGAACAGCCACAATAATTAATATAATGAGTATTATTGTCTTCATTTTATTTGTTCAGAGAGTACAAGTTGCAGACTTGATATCCTGTTTAAACACTATTAGTACAAATCTTTTTTCTCATTGAACTAAGAGAAAGTAAGTGTATATCTATCCTATTTTGTATATACAGATATATATCTATCCTACATACATACATATATATATATTTATATCCATATATATATATATATATATATATATATCCTACAAAGTGGTACTTCCTTCCTTTATTTATTTATGTATTTATGTATGTATGTATGTATGTATGTATGTATTTATTTATTTATTTATTTTTGTGGGACTGGGGTTCGAACTCACGACCTTGCCCTTTCCAGACAGGCACTTGTGCCACGAAGCTATCTCTCTAGCCCCCCATTGGTCCTTCATTTATATATACCTTTTTTGTATTATTTTGTCAGAGATAGGTGTTTCATTGCATTCAAATATTGTAGGTGTAAATTCAGCCAAATAACCCAGTATAGTTCAAAGGTCCATAACAGCAGAGGTTTATCATCAGAACTGACACTGATATAACCTGGAATTCTTTGATAGGGAAAATTATTATTTTTATAACTTTATTACTTTTAATAAGAAATAGTAATGAGGTTTCAAAATGCATTAGTAAGACAGCCACAATAATTAGTAAAATGTATATTGTTTTCTTCATAATAGCTGATGAGAATACAAGATGCACACATGATAACTTTTGTAAATACTATTGGTACAAATATTTCTTCTCATTGAATTAAGAAAATGTAGTTGTATCCATAGTCCAATACTTCATAATAGTAGTGGGTTATTAGCAGAACTGGCATTGTCAGAAGCTGTTGATGTGAGCCTTTTCTAGATCAGCATGCTTATCTGACTTTACTTGTATGCTTCTTGGTTAAACATTTCTGCTGCAAGTTTGAGGCCAAGTTGAAGCAAGGTCTATATAACAAAACAAGTAACTTTTGTATCTGACAAGGTCAGTTAAATCCCCTCAGGATTTAGCTTGAAACCATGTACAGCATTTTCTAGATCTTTTGTAGATCAGTGTTAGCCATCTGAATGACTCATAGAGGTTGCTTGACCAGTTTGCTCTCTGTGAAAGCCTGAGAGCATGTTTTCTGTCTAGGTGACTCTCTTTAGGCATACTATACATCATCTATCCCTTTCTTCTGTGGTTCCATAATCTCCTTGAGCAAAAAATTTGGGATACCACTGAGTTATAGGATGTTATTGCACAGTTTCTCTTATGTCTCTTATGTCCTGAGTCCTCATTGACCTTGAAGGGCTAGGGCAAAAATATTGGCTATTCTTGTATCCTTTCTTTTTCTCTAATTTTTTGGTCTGCAAACTTAAGTTGTTAACCCTCCAGAATAGAAGTTTAGTGATAGTATTAGTCTATAACACAGGTACTTGAGCTTAACATCACTGTCTTTCTGAATATCAAATGCCTTAGACTTAGTGTGGAACTGGTATTTGCCATTAATCATAGATATTATAATAAATCTCTATAGATTTTGATTTTAAAAAGTTGCACATTTTTACACAGAAATTCAGAAATCTAACCATATACAAAATTTTAGCAGGTCAATCATGTGGTACTTTTTCTTGTCTCTTATTCTCTTTTATTAGGGACAAATTATTGTAACACAGTATTTGACAGCAAAATCATATGAATGGATTCTTATATGTAAAGTATCTTGAACAACTTTTAAATACTTTCTTGTAACTACTTTTCCAGGAATATGAAATATATCTATTTTTTTTCTTTTTGTCTCTTTAAATTCATCAAAAACCTATAAACATTACATATAAACAAATGCAAAAAGACTCCAAAAGATTAAATAAGGACTGTTTGTCATGATCTCAGGACCTCAGGAATAGTATATTAGAGTAAGGGCATGTGTTTTTTTGTTTACACGTAAAAAAGTTGGAACTGAAGAAGTTACAACCAAGAATAACTAAGTGGGTTCAGACAAAAAAGCATATCAGGAATGATTACTTCCATGACCTCACTTACAACTGATTTAAATGATGATGAATTTTCATCCTGAAATAACTTAAATGATATTTTATCTTGATACTATAATGAGTTGATATTTTTAGGTGCCTTTGAATGGGGAAAATAGATTTGGCATGTAGGATGAACGTATATGTTTAGTGGCCAGAGAATAGACTATGATAGGCAGAATAACAGTCTTCCAAAGATACCCATATTTTAAGACCCAGACCCTGTAAATATGTGACCTTCTGTGTCAAAAGGGACTTTTAAGACATGTTTTAGTATCTTTACAATTATTAATTTTTACTTGTGAATATTAATTATACAGAGGTTGTTTTGTTGTGGTACGTTCATGTGTGTTTATATCATATTTCCATCCTATCTTCCCCAATTACCATTTATTCCCTCCGTGGTCCCTTTTCACTGTTTCTCTTCTACTTTCATGTCATGTTATCTAGATTCAATTTATGAGTGAAAATACCTGATGTTTTTGTTTGGATTTTGATTGTTGGGATGCTATTCAGATACATAATAAATGACAGTCATCTTGGGGAATTCATACATGTACATATTGCACATACTTAACATTATTATCTTTTGTCATGACAGAAATGCATTAAAGTAAAAAAAAACTATATTAAGAGTATGAAGTTAGAATGACTATAAATAAGAATACAGAAGAATAATAAACATTGATCAAAAGTGTGGGAGGAAAAATTCTTACATTGCTGATGAGAATGTAAGTTAGTAAGTCATTATGGAAATGTATATGTAAAATCCTTAAGAAATTAAAAATAAACTAGGTGTAGGGACACAAACTAGTAATCTCGGTTCTCCAGTGGCTGAGGCAAGAGGATCACCATGAGATCAAAGTTAGCCTGGGGTACATAGTGAGATCAAAGGCAGACTGAAATATACAGTAAGACCCTGTTAAAAAAGAATAAAACCAAAACAAACATCCAAAAAATAGGTCTATAGTACAACGGTACAATTCAGCCATTCCATTGGATAGTAAATATGAGACAATAAAATAGTATATCGTATAAATGCCTGCATACACAAATTTATCTTGGCACTAGGCATAATAATCTACTTTGGAAGGCATGCTTGGTGGCCATCAAATGATGAATGGTGAAAGAAAATGTTTATGAACACTATAGAGCACTCTTTAGTTATTAAACAATAATGTGATCATTTCATTTTCAAGGAAGTAAATTGAAGTGGTATTCATTATGCTAAGTAAGACAAATTATGAAGTTTTAAATAAGAATATTCTTGATTTTTGGGAATGGACTCAGTGTAAACATAATGGATTCTCATAAAGGAAGGAAAAAAGAGTAGAACTCAATAAAATTAACAAGAAAAGACATAAAAGAAATAAATTCAACAAAATCTGTGTCCTCGTAGTGCTGACTGAAACTTCCAAACCCCAAGCAACAAAACAAATGACAAAGAAATGTTACAGATAAATATACATGCATATATTTGACAATATAAGCATGAATTATTACAACGCACTCAATTGAAAGAGTTAATTTGAATATCACTATATCTAACAAGAAAGCTTAATTATCAGTGAAAGAATTTATCATGAAAAATTCCAAGGCCGTATAGTTTCTGTGGAGAATTTTATCTGACATTATAGAGAAATAAATAATACTTTTATATAATCCCTTTCAGGAAAGAGAAAAAGAAGTAGTACTTTGATTACATTCTTTGAAACTAGTATTTTCCTCACACCAAAGCAAGACAAAGAATTCCTACCTCCCTGAAAATAAATTCCAAAATCTGTGGAATCATGTTCTTCATTAACAGAGACACAAATGTCCTTACCAAAATATCAGCAAGTAAAATTCAAGAAAGATTTATTAAGAGAATCGCAACCTATAACCAAATAGAATTTATCTTAGGAATGGAAGCTGACTGAATATTAAAAAGTCAATCAATGTACCTCAGGCTAGAGAAGAAAGAATTTAATGATCTTTATTAATCCATGCCAAAAAGGCATTTGAGAAAAGTCACACCCATTTATGATAAAGCTTTTTTTACAAACTAGAAACTTGCTCAGTTTGATACAGAGAATTTACCAAAACCCAATAGCTAACATTATACTTCGCAGCATACCCCTAAATACATTCTGGTTATGATTGGAGAAAAGGCAAGTTTGTCTGCTGTTACTACAGTTCATATAGGAAACCATGGTAAAACTTCAAGAGAAATAGAAAATAAAAAACATATTTCAGGTGAAATCATTGTCTATAAGATTATAAGGCAAACGTATAAAAATAATCCATTTTTATATGCTGGCAATGAACATTATAACACTGAAATTAAAAATATAATACATGAGTACTCCAAAAAGAAATGAGTTGAAAATTTAACAAAACAGACAGGACTTTTATGTATACAACTACTTAATCTGGTGAAAGTAATCAAATATCTAAATGAATGGAGAAAAATATCATATCCAGAGAGACAGATATAGAAACAGAGAAAATTATACTAAGATAGGTATGGGAGCTGGGCGTGATGGCTCACGTCTGTAATCCCAGCACTCAGGAGGCTGAGGCAGGAGGATCGGTGTGAGTTTGAGACCAGCCTCGGCTACCAAAGTGAGCTCAAGGCCAGCCTGAACTGCATAGCAAGACCCTGTCTCAAAAAAGACAAAAAAAAAAAAAAAAAAAAAAAAAAAAAAAAAAAAAAAAAAAAAAAAAAAAAAAAAAAAAAAAAAAAAAAAAAAAAAAAAAAAAAAAAACAAAAAAAAAAAGAGAGAAAGGTATGGGAAAGTAAAGATACTAGAATAGTTAAAAATCATTTCAAAAAATAAAAAATGATGTTGAAATCTTCAGTGTATTTGTGCATTTCACAAATTACATTGTTATACAAACAAGCACTGTGTTCTCTATGTATGACCTATATATAACCTACATATATGTCAGAGATCATATAGATCAATGGGACATAACTAAAAATCCAGAAATAGACCAATACAAATTTATAAAACTAATTTTTAAAAAGATAAATTGAAAATAATAATTGCATATTACATCAATGAAAATATCCTATTGAATAAGTGGACTTGGAGCGAATAAACATCTATAAACCAATAAAGATCATATAACTAGGTCTTTTTTTTGTCTTTTTTGAGACAGGGTCTCGCTCTGCAGTTCAGGCTGGCCTTGAGCTCACTTTTGTAGCCCAGGCTGGTCTCAAACTCTCACTGATCCTCCTGCCTCAGCCTCCCAAGTTCTGGGATTACAGGCATATGCAACCACTCCCGGCATAACTAGGTCATATATCACATAACAATTAGTCACAGCCCAGGGATAGAGCTCAGTGGCTTACATGCCTGCCTGGCAATAGTAAGGCCTCGAGTTAGATGCCCAGTACTGGAAAAAAAATAGTCAAAATGCAGCATGAGAATTAAAACAAAACTACACAACCTCTAGAAAAAGGTGGGGCATTTAGATGACAATAGCAATGAACAAGTTCAGCAGGGCTGTGGTTGTACAGCTTCTGTGTTTGCTTTCTGTTATATGCTGCTATTCTCTTGGCTTGAACAAACAGAAAAAAACTAGGAAGTATCCTGTGACTATCCTTAGGTGTCAGTATTGGCTGGTTTCTGTGTTTCTGTCAAGAGGAAGAAATTATTTAAAATATCTGCTGCACAGAATTTTGTGTTTGGATATAGAAGTATAACAGTTTTCCAGATACGTTCTTAATGTGGAGAAAGACGATCTTTTCCTCAATGTAAATCAGATAGCTTCACCTCTATTTTTTCTAAGTCTACTCAGACTAAGAACCTGAAAATTCTTGTTTTGAATGACATGTAAAGAAACATTAAATAAACACATAATTCCAGGATTATTTTCAGCATATGTGTAATAATTTGAGAAGTAGAACATATGGCTTATGATCACTTTTCTATAATTTAGTTGGTCAAAATATTAGTCAAGATTCTAGATTTAAGAATTAGAAAATCAGGTTGAAGATCCCAGTAATGCAAATCCAGACGGGACCTTTTTTAATTTTTCAATCTTAGCCCTTTCAGATTTTTTTAAACCCTTTTGGCAAATACAGTCACATAAGTGCTCATTAAATAAATAGTGTGAAATGAAAATTCTATATTTAAGAAATCTAAAGATAAGATTTTGAATTCTTATGATTTCTTCTAGGCCATGTGCCTCCTTTTTCTTAATATTTATGGGGGAATTTTTTATTGATTATACTTTTATAAATATGAAAATTGTTATTGTTTGATATTTATAAGGGCTGGGGAGATAGCTCAGTAGAATAAGCGCTTGCCTGTCAAGTGTATGGTCCCGAGTTCAGTCCCTAGTACCAAAGAAAGAAAGAAAGAAAGAAAGCTTCACAGATTTATCTATCCATCTATCTATCTATCTATCTATCTATCTATCTATCTATCTATCTATCTATCTATATGATGCAGCATTTTATTTAAAATTAGCTCTAATTTTGGTATAATTCTCACCTAAAAATTTTTTTGTAAAAATACTCAAATGTTTAATTGCATGCGACTTTATTTCTCTGTAGAAATACAAACTCACTGTGAAAATTAGCTTTGCTCTATATATTCTGAGTATCTAAAAAAACCAGGAAAATCCCAAAAATGTTTCTATTATAGTTTTCTACCACTTATGAAATCATAAAAAGTATACGTGGAAATGTTAATGTTGTAGGTTTTTCATAATGCTGGAATGGGGAAGAAGAAATGAATGTGAAAGTACTGTTTTCCCAGGCCTTGATGAAAAGAGAAAGTGATGGGGGGATTTCAGTTAGTCTCCGAGACAGTACCTGTGATCTGTTTAAACTCCTTCCCTACAGGCAAGGGGGCTGAGAGAAGCAGTGAGGCCCATAGGCCGTTGAGAGAATTGACAAGAGAAGAGTGCTTCTTTATCTCTTCGTAGGCTATTTTTCATCCAAGAAAATTTTAAATACTGGTGTTTCTCAGGTCTCATTCTTGACTCATTCTGTAAGAACAAGGCCAGATAATGTTAAATACTTTCACTATTCTAATTACTATCTAACAAATTCATTTCTGAAGTGTAAACCAACATATTTGACTAGCTACTTAACATCTTTAATAGATATCTTAAGAGGTTGTAAACACATTCAAAACTATTCCCACTTATATCTATCTGATCAGTGTGTTTGTTTACTCTTTTGCCTGTCTATAAATTATTCTAGTACTTACTCATCTTCTGAGGACAAAAATCCAAGATTCATTCTTGAAGTATCCTGCTTTTCTTTGTACCTTATGCAACTTATGGTCAAAACTTATTGATGCTATTTCCAAAAGATAAGTGAAACTCAAAATCCTGTATTCAATTGTCTTTTTTACTGAACCACTGGGCAATGTTTTTTTTTTTTGTTTTTTTTTTTTTTTTCCGCCCTTGATCCAATTTGATTCACAAAGCTAGATTTGTTCTTTCCAGACTTATTCAAATTTGTTCTTATGGAATAATTTTTAAAAATATTTATTTATTTATTTGACCTTTAATTTCCAGTTTATTGATCATGTTCAGATTAGGTAAATAAAATGTTAAAGAAAATTTTAAGAGAAGAAAAATTATAGAATATATTTGATACTGATATCTATACATGATTGTACATGAAAGGAATAGCCATCCCATAAATGTTTTGAGATTAGAAAGATGTAAAAAATGCACAGAATATTATTTAATAAATCTCTTTCTTTGGAATACCCATCATATATCTCAACTATATCCCTGTAGACATGTTTCTCATACAAATTTGAATAAGCATTATGTTTGACTAGACCAGCAAAGAAATCCAATAGGATGCAAACTGCGTATTTTGCTATTTCTTTTGCCAAGGCACCAGGATCTAGAAGCCAAACTATAAGAAAGTTTCCTGTTGTCTAACAACTGTTCTTTTTTTAGCACTTTCTTCCTAGTTCAATAATAATAGGCTGTATTGGATTAACATTCTGAAATGTTACCGTAACCCAAGTCCACTTTGAAGCACTCTTCCCATTCTTCAATCCTACGATTTTTAAAAGTTATTTATTTATTTATTTATTTAATTTGGTACAGGCTCTTGCTACAGAGTTCAGACTAGCTGTGTTCCTCTAATCTCAGCCTCTACAGTGATGGACTTATAGGCATGCACCAGCATGCCCAAGTTTCAGGGCCAACAGGGTGCAGCCAGGGCTCTGGGGCTGTCAAGGCATGTGGTACTGGGTATTGAAGTGCATTGTTGGCTTTGCTTAGAGCGCTGAGCTATCTCTCCATCCTGGGAATAAATTTTATACAATGTATTAAATTGCATATCTAATAATTTTATTTTTCTGGGGACTGGCCAAATAACTCGGTGGATTAAAGCACCTGCAAGCAGGATCAGGGGCCTGGGCTTTGATCCCTGGGCCTGCTATGCTGGCCCCCAAGGTGCACTGAGATGGTAACTGAGACTGGGTGTGGTGGCACGCACCTATAATCCCAGCTCTTTGGAGGCTGTAAACAGGCAGATCACTACAAGTCCAATCTATTAGTGAGACCCTAAACAATCTGTAGACCCTTCCCTAAAATACTAAATAAATAAATAAAATGTATAAAAATTTATTTTTCTGTTTAAATTCTTCAATGGCCTCTGGTTTCTCTTAGGACAAAGAAAATAAATCCCTCCAAATGCCCTACAATGCACTATGTTTCTCTTTTCTACCTCTTTATTTCTTCCATCATTACTCCATAACTATAGTGATTTTTTAGATTTGTCTGAGTCCTTTGAACATTCCATTCTTGATCATTAGTATGACCTTCATGTATCTGTTATTTTTTTGTTATGATTGTTATATTTGTTTCTTTTATAATTTGCATTAGTACATGTTTTCCATACATAGTGGTTATATTTGTAATATAATATTTAAATACATTTGTAATATTATGTACTGTTTGTGCATGTACATAAAGTTTTCTTCCTTTCTTTCTTTCTTTCTTTCTTTCTTTCTTTCTTTCTTTCTTTCTTTCTTTATTTATTTCAATGAGCAGAACATATTTACTGAGGGAAAGAAAGCTCCTGTGTGAGAGAGGGATAGGAAGGGAATCCCGAGTGGGTGTCCCTGGTGTAAACTCTTAATTTTTCTTTTTTTTTTTTTTAATCTTTTCTCTCCCATCCCTTCAAACAAACTTGTGCTCCTCATTTACAGTGTATTTGTTTCTATTTTTCTCTTCCGTTCTCTTTTAAAATCCTTTTTCTATTCTTTTTCTTCCTGCTTCCCCTCCCTTTTTACCTTTCCCATTTGAATATGTTCTTCCTACTTTCCAACATGCATCCTACATCCTGCTCCTTATTTACCCTTTGGGCTTCTCACACAAGAGAAAAATGAAATGTTTAAACTCATGTGCCTGATGTATTTTACTGAACATTATGGTATGAAAGTACATCCATTTACATATAAATGACTCAAGTTGATCACTTCTTAAGGCAGAATAGTACTCCATTGTCTATAAATATAAAGTTCTCTTGGTACAGTCATCTGTTCCTGCACAAGCAAGTTGTTCCAAATTATAAATGTGCTGCTATGAACATAGGCATGCATATATCACTTTGGTATTATGCTTTTCATTCTTTTAGGAAGATACATACAAGGGACACAAGTGGATCAAATGGAACACCTAGTTTTAGGTTTTTAGGTAATTTCCATACTGATTTCCATACTGGTCGTACCAACTCACACTCTCACCAACAATAGGGAAATGTTCTTGTTATGGTTTGATATGGATGTCCCCCAATAACCTCATGCAGTCATGGAGATAGCTGAATGTAGAGTTTTGGTTGGTTCGCTTTCCAGTGCTGGGATTTGAGGTCATAGTGCTACACCTGCTCTGCGGTGAGAATCCTGAATACACTATAAGAGAGGGAGGCTTGTCTCACCTACGTTTACTGTTGTTTTGCATTTTCTGCCACTGTTTATTGTCTGTTGCTCTGCCATGCCATGTTGCCCAGGAGACTGCTGATTATGGGCTGAAACCTCCACAAACTGAATTATATAAATCAGTCCTACCTTAACTTGCGGTACTTGGTATTTTGTGTCATCTACAAGAAAATTAAAAGAAAATTTAGAATCAGAGAAGTAGGATGGTTATTGTGACTATACTTGGGGTTCAAGACTCTTTAGGAATGGCATGTAGGAAAAATTTAGAAAGATTCAGAGATATCACTTGAAAGAATAGAGCTGGAACTCCTTAGGATTTTTGCATAGGGGATTCTAGTCTAGCTCAGAACAGCAGAAGGCTGATAGTTATCCTAATGTTAAAATCAGGCTCCAGAAGTTTCTCCTTGGAAAAAAGACTACATTGGTGGTTGGATTCCATACAATGTGTGTTAAGATTTAGCAAGATTTGTCTGCAGTTTGCCATGTCCATCTACTTTTCCTGAGACTGACATTAAGGATGATGGACCAAATAATCTTGTAGAAGAAGTTGCAAAGCAGTCAAAATGTTAAGTGAGAGGCATGGATGCTATTTGCAACGAGTCAGATTTACATTAAGAATCAAGAACGAAGAATCCAAAGCATGATTTAAAATGTTTTAAGTTTAGCCAGAAAGGAAGCTCCAGTAAAGCTTTGGATGGCAAAAATAGAGCAGAGGACATCTTGATTGCTGAGGACTGAAAGAATAAAAAAGACCCTGAAGGCATTACAACAAGCAACAGTACTCCACACTTCGCTTCCTCAAAACTGCAAAAGTCAAGACTTTGCTGTAAGGTAAAAGCTATAGAGAATCATACTACAGACTGGTGTGGAATGTCAGTGGTCTCATCATTCTCCAGAATGGTGGCAAGCATAGAAATTTATTCCTTAGGTCTGCATTCACAGTGCTCAGTAATCCATTTATTGCACTCCTACAGCCAAGAGAGCGGGAAGCATGGCTACTGCTCCAGCTGGCAGCAGACTTTGACATCATCCATATGCTCCTGGTTTTAAGTTCAGTGGCGCATGCCTGTAATTCCAGCACTTGGGAGGCTGAGGCAGGAGGATCAGTGTGAGTTCAAGACCAACCTGGGCTACAAAAGTGAGCTCAAGGCCAGCCTGAGCTGCATAGCGAGACCCTGTCTCAAAAGGACAAAAAAAATTAAGTTCATTCAGAATGCAAGAGCTGTAGTATTAAAAAGGCTTTGACCTCTATTTCAAAAAGCATGGGAGGCCAATCAGTGTGCACCTAATGGAGAAGTGTGGGAAGCTGTGATTTTTAAGTCAAAGGTGTAATGGATACCTCAGAAATTTAGAGAAACCAGGAGCATAGATCATCTAAGGACTGCAGGGTGGAAGCATACTCAACCCAAGAGAAAAGCTTTAGGAGCTACAACCACCAAAATTGCCATAGAGTCAGAGCCATCCAAATCCGCAGGAATTCACATTTGCCACAGATTGCTTCTGAGACTGTATGAGGATCTATAGCACTTAATGAATTTTGGACTTGGTTTTGTCCCAATCATTTGTGTAGACCTGTTTGCAACTTCAGAGTGGAAATATATGTCTTGTGACATGAAATGTTGCGTTTACCTTTGTTTTCATTTGCACACGGCTCAAGGATAAAGTCTCAGAGGAGATTTGAGACTTGAAATTTTCAGCAATGTTGAAACTGTTAGGACTCAGGCAACTCTTAGAGATGGACTAAATGCATTATGCATAAAGGGATGTGCATGAGACTTTGGAGTGGCAGGGATGGAATATTATATTTTGTATTTAGATGTTCCTCAAGAGCCTCATGACATAATGGATGACATAATGAGGTTCCTCAAGAGCCTCATGACATTGGAGGTGACTGAATTTAGCGTTTGGAATTGGTTCATTGTCTAGTTCTGGGATTGGAGGAGTGAATGCAACACCCGCTCCAGGGCAGTTTTGCCTGCACACAGTATAAGGTTAAGTTTTGTCATTTTTGGCTTTTGCTGTCTTCTGTTGAACTGTTGCCCCTTTGCTATGCCACCCTGCCTTAGAGCCAGATGATTGTGGACTGAAACCTCCACAAACTGTGAGCTAAATAACTTTCCTCTTTACTTTGGGTTTTGATATTTTGTCTTATAAGTGACAGAAAAGTAACTAAGACATGGTCTTTTCTGCCACAGCCTTCCCAGTATTTTTGTTGGTGATTTCTTGTTGAAAGCCACTCTTTAGAGAGTGAGGTGGAATCTCAGTCTTGTTTTAATTTGCATTTCACAAATCGCCATTGATATTGAATATTTTTTCATATGTTTATTTGTCACTTGTACTTCAACTATAAAGGGTGTATTCATTTAGGATGTCAATTTTGGGATCATATCTTTAAATTTTACTGGTCTGATTTGTTTAAGTGTATTATTGTTCTAGATATTAGTCCCTTGTTCAAATAGTATCTGATAATATTTTTTCCATTCTTCACTTTTTTGGTCATTTCTTTTGCCACGGAAAATGCTTTTTAATTTGCTATGATCCTAGCCATTTATTAATTGTAGTATTCCTTTGCAAGTAAACTTTTCTTCATAAAGTCTTTATATCTATGTCTTCAAGAGTTCTACCTATTCTGTCTTCCAGTAGATTAACTAATTAATATTTTAATATTTATATTTCTTTTATTTCTTCCTCTTGTCTAATTGTTATGCCTATGTTTTCTAGAACTATATTGAACAAGAGTGATGATAGTTGGCATCTTTCTCTTGTTCCTAATCTTACAGTGAAATCTTTTAGTTTTTGACCATTTGCTATGATGATGGATGGTGATGTGTCACTGTTATGGTTTGTCGCTAGATATCACATAGTGCCATATACAATAATGGGGCAGGTTTCTAGAGTTTGTGATTCATTTATGGTCCAATGCTGAGATTAAGGACGTGAGTGCTGTACTCACCCTAGAGCAGGTAGCTTACATACAGCAGAAGGACAGGAAAGAAACTTACTCTCTTCCCCATTCCTTTTTCCTCTTGTTATTTTTGCCTTTTTTTGCCACCATCAACAGTTGCTCCTCTGCCATGCTACCCTGTCTTAGAACTAGCTGATTATGGACTGCTAGCTGCACTGATTGTAAGATAAATAAACCTTTTCTTCCTTAATTCTTTTCTTTAAAATAAGTAAAGGTCCATAGGGTCTACAGGGTCTCACTATGTAGATCAACTCATAGTGATCCACCTGTATTCATCCTCCCAAAGAGCTGGGGTTACAGGCCTGCACCACCACGCCCAGTCTCAATCACTGTCTCAGCATGCCCCATGGCAGGGCCTGCATGGCAGGCCTGGGAATCAAAACCCTGGCCCCTGCATCTGCCTAAGCAGTTGCTTTAATCCACTGAGCTATTTGGCCCGCATTTTCTTCCTTAATTCTGGACATCAGGTATTTTGTCCCAGCAATGATAGAAATGGAACTAAGGCAGTGTTAAATGAATTTTATCAAATTGAGATAAAGATCTTCTATTCTGTTTTTTAGAATTTTATCATAAGTTCTTAGGCCTCATGAAATGTTTTTTTTTTTTTTTTTTTTTTTCTGTGTCCACTGAGATGATCTCGTAGCTTCTTCCTTCTTTCTGTAAATGCAGTATATTTATTGATTTTCATATGTTGAATCATCCCTGTATACCTGGTAAGAGCTCTACTTGATTGTGGCTTTTTGATGAATTGCTACATTCTGTTGGCTACTGTCTTATTGAGGATATTTGCATGTATGTTTATTAAGGAAATTGACCTAAATTCTCTTTTCTGCTTGGATCCTTCTCTGATTTTGACATCAGTATATTGTATGTTTAGAAGAATAATTTTGTGTGCATTAGTACCGTTCCAATTTTCTTAAAGGCGCTGAGGAACACCTGCAGTTTAAGTTCTTTTAAGTTCTTGTAGAATTCAATAGCACACCTGTTAAGTCAATCTGCCAACTTGGGCTTTTCTTTTTGGATAGCTTGTAAATTATGGCTTAAATTTCATTGACTGATATTGGGTTATTTAGAATTTTTATGTCTTCTTGATTCAACTTTGGGATATTGTGTGTATTTAAGAATGTGTATATTTCTTCTAGGTTTTCATTAGAGTACGAGTAGTCAAAGTATTGATGATCTTTTAAATTTCGGCAAGATGCATTATGATTTTATTCATTTTATTTAAAATTATGCTGGTGTAGGGTTTTTGCCTCTTTGATCAGAGCACTTCACAAATTTACATGTCATCCTTGCTCAGGGGCCATTTTAATCTTCTCTGTATCATTCCAATTTTAATATATGTGCTGCTGACGTGAGCATTTCCTTTTTGGTCAGGTTCACTAAAAACTTGTCAGTTCTAGTTAATCTTTCCAAGAACTGTTTGATTTGACAGTTTGTATTGTTTTCTCAGTCTCATATGCATTAATTTTTGTCCGGATCTTTCAATTTTCTTCTTTGTTTGAGTATTTGGTTTAACTCCCACTTCTTTTTCTAAAAGCTTGCAGTTAAAAATTAGGTCTATTATCTGACCTTACTCTGTTTATCGGATGTGGGATTCACCACTATAAATTTCTTAAAGGGCTTCTTTTGCTATCTCCCATAATTGAGTATTTTACATTGTCATTATCTTTTAATTGTAGAAACTGTCTAGTTTGTACTAAGACACACTGCTAGTTTAAAATTCCTATGTGCTTCTGTAGTTTTTATGGTTATTTTTGCCATTAATTTTCAATATTTCATTGTGTTCTAATAATATGTACGGTATTATTACAATAACTTTTCTTTGACTTAGCATGTTAATGTGTATACTGTTATTTCTGGATGGAACACTCTGGATTTTTACTAAGCGAATTGATTCCAACATTTAATTTAGGTCTAATATGTCTGTGTTTATTTCTATTTAGTTGATCTCCTTGTGGCAGTGGGGTGTTCAGGGCTCCAATTACATTTATATTAGTGCTTATCATGTTATTCATATCCCTTGTTTTTATATAGTCGGGTGCACTGGTATTTGTTGCATAGATATTTATGATTGTGATCTCTTCCTTTTGTGATTTTTTCCTTTAGCAAATATGTAGGGAAATTGTCATTTTTGATTAGTCTATGGTTGAAATTTTCATCTGTTAATAGAAGAGTAACATCTAGTTTTTTTTCAGGTACCTGTTGTGTGACATTTTGTTTTCCTTTTTTGTTTAACTTTTAGTCTATATACTACTTTCTGAATTAGCTGTGTTTCCTGTGTGCAGCAAAATGTTGAGACTTGCATCTTGATCTACTCGGCCAAGCTGTTTCTTTTGATTAGTGAATGTGGCCATCCATATTAATGGTTACAACTGAAAGGTATTTATATGTCTTTGCCATATAATTTTTCTGTTGTTACTTGCTTTGCTTTTCCTTTTATTTAATTGCTTACTTTGCTTGGTGGATTCATTCTATTTAATATTTTGGAGTTGGTGTTTTTTTCTAGAATATCCCTCAGAATATTTTGGTGTGCTGGTTTGGTGATTTGGAGATTCTGGTGTTCTTTATAATAGAAGGGTCTTATTACATCATGAATTTTGAAAAATAACTTTACACTGTACATTGATCTGTGTTGCATGGTGTTTTAATGCTTGGAATGCTTCACTCCAAGATCTCTATGACTTAAGGTTTTGTGTTGAAAAATCTACCGTTATTGTAATAAATATTCTCATTTAGGTGATTTTTTTTCCTCTAAAAGATTTAATAGTGTGCTCTCATGTTGAATTTCTGGAATCTTAACTGTTGAATGCCCTGGAATACTTCTTTCTGCTCATGGCTATTTGAGGTTCTATATGCCTCACTTATTTGTATGACAAATTATTTTTCTATATTTAGAAAGTTTTCTGTAAATACTTCTGTGAATATATTTTTATTTTCTTTTTGCTATCTCTGATTTTTTCAATGATGTCAAATAATCTTATATTTCTTTGCATCATGTAGCAGCTATGTGACTGATTTTTGTGGTCCCTCATTATGTTTAAAAATTCTTTCATTTGATGGTTACCAACCACAATCCTGCATTCTAGATCTGATATTATACCTTCACACTGGTTGACTGTACTTGTATAATGTCAATCAAAATTTTAATCTCCTAGATACCTGTTTGACTCTATTTTGTGGCATGCAATTCTTTTCTTTTTTTGGTCCTTCATAGTTTCCTTGTGTTTCCTAGGATCTTCTAATTTTTTTTTATCTCTACCATAGTTTAATAAATCGTTTCCTTCATTATGGTCATCACATGTTTAATTAAGTGTATAATTATTTTTGTTTTACTTTTGTTAAATGAATTTTTCATCCATTTTGTTATTTCACTTCTATTGTTTCAGAATTTCAACTAGGAAGCTTTGGATTTCATATATCTTAATGCCTGAGTTGCATCTTGTTTTCATATTTTCTCAGTTTTTTTGGTTTATTGGTTTTCTTTGTTGGGGATAGTAAATTACTTATTGTAGTTAGCTTCATTACTATTACTGAGACCACTGAAGTAAGTGTTTAACTTTCACAGATGTTTTCTAGGTGTAGCTAGCTTTTTACCTTAGATTCTGTCCCAGAATCCTGCCTCCTTTATTTATTGGGAAGAAATAGTTCAGCTTCTTTGGTCCAGCATGAAGTTCTATGGTACTGGGCTATAGTATTTTTCATGACCCTGTTACACAATCTAGGCATTTGTTTATAAGGAATATCAGTTGGTTACAACTGCTATGACACCTTCACTAAGGCAGTACAATCAGTATTAAAAATAGTTTCAAATATAAACTAAAAATTACAAAATGATAACTAATAATTTGTCATCTTTAACCCTAGGGACATGATTTAGAGTTATATAAGAATATAAGACAGATATATATATATATATATATATATATATATATATATATATATATATAGTTTGTATTCATTCAGTGGGGCAATTTTACCTCAGCGGTAGAAAAATTAGAAGAAGAGGAAAAAATGGGAAAACAAGAAAAGAAAAAAATTAGAAGCAGAGCTGAAGGACAATTTGTCATCCTTGTGCAGGGGATAATCCTCTCTGTATCATTCCAATTTCAGTACGTGTGCTAATGAAGCAAACATGACACTAAGGTATAGTGGAAGACTGTCCAACGCTCAGGAATATGATAAAGAAGACAGGAGATAAGGGAAAAATTAGAAAACAAGCAAGAGAAAATAAAAAACTAAAAACTAAAACCAATGTTCAGACTTGGAAAAAGCAAGCAAACAAGGAATAAACAAAAACCCACTAAACAATTTTTAAAAGACCAATAAGAAGAGATAAAAAATTTGTCTGTGATTTCAAATCTACCATTATCATCTGGGACCTACAACTTTGTGGAAGTATCCAGATCATGGCCCAACTCTACTCTTACTGGTAGACAAGAGCACCTGGAAGATCCCAGATTTGTGCTGGATAATCCAAGCATCTAAAGAACAGGACTAGGGCAGTGTGCCATTTGGGGATTTCAATCTCACAGATATTTATCCTGAAGCTAGCCTTTGGTCATGAGGCTAGGGCTTTGCTTTTTTACCTTCATAACACTTTTGAACACAGTCTGACCACAGTTTTTTGACCATGACTGTCTGCCATGAATATCTGTCACCCAGTCACTGCTGGAGCCCAGAAATTGAAACTCAGAGATCAAGCCAACTTGGTAGCTGGTTGAATTTCAGGCTCAGTTGTCTCCTCCCTAAATTTGTATCCAGCCAGGCACTGGGTCCAGGGGATATACCAATGCATGAGCTAGAGTTACAAACGAATTACTGTAGTACACAGCAAATGTTTCAGCACCCCACTGATATGCTACTCTCTGAAGGCCTCTGGAGTTTCCTACCTTCACTGTGTCTCTAGATGTAATTTTCCTTTCTCTCACCATGATTCTGGAGATAGGGAGAAAGCCCAATTACCCTTTCTTTTTCCGTGTTGTAGTCTTACTCTTTGTTTCCTCTGTAGGCTCCAATTTTCTCTTCAGATATTTCCTAGGTCCCAGAGATTCACTTTCTTTCCCAAGTTGTTATTTTTCAGTGTAGACTTCAAATGTTAGACAAGCTGACTTATTGTTGCTTTCCATTCTACCATCTTCCCAGAAATTTGCAGTGTTTTCTTAAGTAACTCTTTATTCTTCATGTCTAAGTTTAATTCACTTTCTCAGAAAGTTTCCTATCATTTATTGGCTAAATTAGGTTATCATGATATAAAATCTCATAGGACTCTTTTTCCTGTGTTATTAACACTTCATACAGAACAACTTTGAGAAGTATTATCCATAAAGAGAAATGTTATAGATTTAAGGAGCATTACTGTTGTGTTCACTACGACATATGTTTTAACTTATGCACTGTTATGTACAAAGTTAGATACTATAAGGTAGTTTCTTACATAAATAAATTCTAAGTTTTGATCTTGGGTTTAAGAAAGAGAAAAAGAGAAGGTTAAGTATATTCTTCAGATCTAAGAAAATGTGCATGAACAAACTGATTTCTCTAAGACTGATAAAAATCACACAAGAACAAATGAAACATAAATTTCATGCTCTTTTTAGGCAAAATGGATTTTTTCCTAATATTATTTTACTGTTCAAAGGTCATAAATCCAGGAATTTGTGAAAAAAAGGAATGTTCAATTATAGGTATGATTGAATAAGTCAAGTTTGTACATGAGTAACTATGGGCATATTACTTCTTAATGCAATCTGTGATGAATTCAGGGAAGGCAGGCAGAAATTGATCAGAGATGTTAAAATAAAATTATTAATGTAAATAACATTTCAGGGGAAGTATTTGAAACAGAGCTAATGTCCTATTTTAAACTAATTAGCATTCTTCCATATCATATAAAATGACTGCTTCATTACATATCATGCTGCTTATTATGAAAGGTATAGGTGCATGTTAGTTTAGAAAGTAAAGTAAACAAATAATGGGCCATTGCATCACCAAGAAAAAACTATCAATGGTTTGTTAAGCATTGTTTGGATTACATACGTGTGCACATGTAACTGTGCAGACATGTAAATGTGTCTAAGAACAAAAACTTTCTCAGACATTTCTGCTCACTGGAATAATTTGAGCAGCACTGACAATGTATTTCTGGCCATATCCTATATCAGACTAATTTAAGTACAATCTCTATGGGTGGTATTCCTAGACCATGGATGTTTTAAGACATTAATGGATATTTAATGTCCTTGAATTGAATTTAGTGCCACACTAGATTGAACAGTTATTTTTTGTTTGTTTTAGTTGATATTTTGGTATTTGTGTTTTGGGGGTGGGAATTTTTTTTTACTTTTAATAAGAAATAACAATGAGACTGTTTCAAAACACATTAGTAACATAGCCAGAATAATAAAATGCATATTGTTGTCTTCATATTAGTTGTACAGAGTACAAGATGTAGACATAGGCTGAGGCAGGAGGATCGGTGTGAGTTCAAGACCAGCCTGGGCTAAAAAAGTGAGCTCAAGACCAGCCTGAACTGCATAGTGAGACCCTGTCTCAAAAAGACAAAAAAAAAAAAAAAAAAAAAAAACAAGATGTAGACATGATAACTTTT
The DNA here is from genome assembly GCA_004027025.1 of Myocastor coypus. Taxonomy (NCBI): domain Eukaryota; kingdom Metazoa; phylum Chordata; class Mammalia; order Rodentia; family Myocastoridae; genus Myocastor; species Myocastor coypus. The sequence goes on from PVJA010019740.1 coordinate 23,534, forward strand.
CTAAACACCATTGGTACAAATATTTCTTCTCATTGAACTAAGAGAAAATAGTTGTATGCATAGTCCAATATTTCACAATAGTAGTGGGTTATCAGCAGAACTGACAATGTTGGAAGCTATTGTCTTGAGCATTTTACAGCTCACATACTTAATAGGCTTTACTTTTTATGCCTTGTGGTTAAATTTTCTACTGGATGGTTAAGACCCAGTTAAAATAAGACGCATATAACAAAACATGTAACTTTTGTATCTGACTAGGTCAGCCAAATCCCCACAGGATTTACCTTAAAACCATTATACAGGGCCTGGAGAGATAGCTCCATGGCACAAGTGCCTGCCTGGTAAGTACAAGGTTGTGAGTTTGAACCACAGTCCCATAAAACAAACAAACAAACAAACAGAAACGATTGTACAGAACTTTTGTCAGTGTCAGCCTTCTGGATGAGTCACAGCCATTGCTTGACCAGTTTGCTCTCTGTGAAAGCCTGAGAGAACGTTTTCTCTCTAGGTGACTCTCTTTAGGCACACTGTACAACGTCATTCCGTTTCCTCTGTGGTAACATAATCTCCTTAAACAGAAAATTTGTGACACCACTGAGTTATAGGATGTTATAGTTCAGGTCTCTTGTATCCTGAGACCTTAGGGGAGAGTTGGAGTTTGTTTCGTTTTTAAAGTAGGATTGCCCACTCACTCATTTAAACATACTATATTGTGCTTATTTCTCTCCTGTTAGAAATATTTCTCAATTTATTATTGATCCTTTTATTTTGATATTTTTTAAATTTATTTATTTATTTTCAAACTATTTTTATTACATTTAATAAGAAATAACACTACGATAATTTCAAAACACGTTATTAGTACATTCACCATAATTGACACATTGCATATTGTTGTCCTCATAGTACTTTTACAGAGCACAGGGCATAAACATGATAAATTTTCTGATCAATATTGGTAAGGAAAGAAAAAAAGAAAAAAATTATTCTCTTTGAACTGAGAGGAAGTAGCTGTATATGTAGTCCAATCTTCCATAATTGCATTGGGTTACCGGTGAAACTGGCAATGTTGGACAGCCTCTTACAGATAACCATACTAATCTAGCTCTGTGTTTTATGCCTCATAATTAAGCTTTTGCACTGGGTAATTAAGGGCAAGTTAAAGCAAGACCTATATAACAAAACATTCATCTTTTGTATCTTCCAAGGTCAAATCCTCACAGGATTAATTTTTGAACCATGTACAGTGCTTTGTACAACTGTTGTCAGTGTCAGCCTTCGAGATTTGAGACAAAACAATTATATATATTTTGGAGATAGAATGTAATGCAAGTATGTGTTGTATAATAATTATGGTATTTACTATACCCATCACCTCAAACAGTCATTATTTCTTAACAGTAAAATTTCAGAATCATACTTTCTAACTGTTTATACATTTTTAATGAAAGTTTGTGAACAATTGTCACGCCAGTGTGCAATAGAACAGCAGAATTTTTGCTTCCTAACTATAACCTTGTACCAATTGACTATCTTCACACTATTCTGAGGCTCTTTTAGCTACTATCTTTCTCTTTGTTTCTTTGAAACCTACTTATTCAAAGTCTACATATGACTGAAGTCATGCACTGTATGTCTTTCTGTGCCAGGATTGCTGTGATGTGTTGATACATATTTGTAATGTGAATAACTAAAGCAGTTTAATTAAGAAATACATCACTTAACATTATTATCAAAATTTGTAATGAGAAAAGTTAAAATCTTCATTGCTGGCAGTTTTAAAAAATATGCATTTTTATTTATTATAGCAGCAATTTTGTACAATGGGTCAATAAGGATTATTCTTTACATCTAACTGAAACTTTGTACATTTTCCTCCACATCTTTCCTTTCTCTCAATGACTGCCTTCCCCGAGCACCTTGTAATCTACTTTTTTTTGGTCTTTTTTGAGAGAGTCTTGCATGCAGTTCAATCTGGCCTTGAACCCACTTTTGTAGCCCAGCCTCGTCTCGAACTCACACCCATCATCCTGCCTCAGTTTCCCAAGTGCTGGGATTACAGGTGTGCACCATCAAACCCGTCTTTACTTTCTTACTTATATGCATTTCAATTTTTCATAGTGCACGCATAAATGACATACTCCCATGTTTACCTTTCTTTGCCTCACTTATATAACTTATATCGTCTATAGATTCATACAAGCTGTTGCAAGATACCTGCCCTTTTAGGACCAAGTAGTATTTCATTGTGTTGATATATCATTTTTTTGCTGCTTATCTAATGATGGATAGCTAGGTTGCTTCCATATCTTAGCCACTGTGAAAAATATTGCAATGAAAATGACAGTGCAGATATCTTCGCAGCACAGAAATTTCAATTACTTTGAAGATATGCACATACATGCATATACACATGCCGCATGCACACACACGCATAGGGAAATGGGATTAATGAATTACATAATAACTGGATTCTAACTATTTTAATTTTCTTCATACGTTTTCCATAATAGCTGAATTAATTTATCTTCCTGATGACAGCCCAAAAGGATGCTTTTTCTCTACCCCCTCAAAAAGCCATCTTTCATATTTCTGGTAATAGTCATTTTTACAGGTGTGAAGTGATACCTCATTGTGGTGCTAATTTGCATTTTCCTGATGGCCAATGTCAATTACTTTTCTCATTGTTAAGACAAAATACCCAATGTCAAAAGTTAATGGGGAAATAGATTATGTAGCTTGCAGTTTGTGGAGGTTCCAGTCCATAATAGGCTGATGTGGAAAACAGGACTCACAGAGGTGAAACAGTTTATGGCAGATGGAAGGTAGCAAAGCAACAGGTGACAATCACAGGTTTTTCCTTATATTTTATCCTGGCAAGTTAGGGAAAATAGCACAGACACCCTTTATCTTACTGTCCTTGGGCCTAGCATTGTACCATGAAGCAGTGTCAGCATCATATTCCTTACGTGCAGCTACCTCTGAAAAAGTCCCACCTACGACTCCATAAAGTTTTGCGGGTATATCTAAACACAAACCGTAGCAATCAACTATAATGAGGATTTTTTCATGAACTTGTTCGACATTTACACATCTCCTTTTAATTGTCTATTTTAATCTTTGTCTATTTTTTTATTATTTATTTATTTCTTGTTTCAGAACTTTTGTTTGTTTATTCATCCATTCCTATGGCCGGCTCAGCCCACCCCGAGGGCAGGGCTGGCGCAGCATGTGGCGCCGGGGATCGAACCGCGGTCCCTGAAGCCGCCCAAGCTTTCCCAAGTAGGCGCTTTAGACCACTGAGCCATTCCGCCAGGCCAATCTTTGTCTATTTTGATCATTTGCCTATTTTAATTTTTGAAAGGGATCATCTTTGTGGTGAACATGTTACAACAGAGTTTTACTAAAGCTCGTGTTGTCATCAGACCCCTCAGATTTTTTTGCCTTCACTTTTTTCTTGTCTTTATTTAGCTGTTCTTTTAATAAGAAATAACAATGGGAAAGTTTCACAACATGTTAGCAGGAAAACCACATTAATTAATACAAGTAATACAATTCACATTGTTGTCTTCATAGTAGTTGCCTCGAGTACAAGATGCAGACATGATAACTTTTCTAAACACTATTGGCATAACTACTTCTCATTGAACTCACACAAAGTACTTGTATACATAGTAGAATATTCCATAATCGTAGCAGGTTATCAGCAGAACTGGCAATGTCAGAAGCTGCTGTCTTGAGACTTTTACAGCTCAGCATAGTAATCCAGCTTTACTTTTTATGCCTCATGGTTATACTTTTCAGCTAGGTGGTTAAGGCCAAGATAAAGGAAGATCTATATAACAAAACATGTAACTTTTGTACTTAACAAGGTCAGTCAAATCCCCTCAGGATTAACCTTGAAACCGTGTACAGTGTTTTGTAGAACTTTTGTCAATATCAGCTGTCTGAATGAGTTATGGCCATTGCTTGACCAGTTTGCTATCTGTGAAAGCCTTAGAGAATGTTTTCTCTCTAGGTGACTCTCCTTAGGCATATTATACATCATCAATCCCTTTCCTCTTGGCCCTATAATTTTCTTGAACAGAAAATTTGGGATACCACTGAGCTACAGGATGTTACAGTACAGGTTCTCTTAGGTCCTGAGTTCTCACTGATCTTGAAGGGCTAGCGCCAAAATATTGGCCTTCTTTTTCTCTGATTTTTTGTTTTGAAAACTTAAGTTCTTGAGCCGGGAGTGTTGGAGCACTCCTGTAATCCCAGAACTTGGGAGGCTGAAGTAGGAGGATCAATGTGAGTTCGAGACCAGCCTGGGCTACAAAAATGAGCTCAAGGCCAGCCTGAACTGCATAGTGAGACTCTCTCTCAAAAAGACAAAAAAAAAAAAAAAAACTTAAGTTCTTAACTCTCCAGAGGAGAACCGTAGTGATACTATTACTCTATAACACAGGTACTTGAGCTTAACATAACTGGCTTTCTGAATGTTAAGTGCCTTAGACTTAATATCAAACCGATATTTTCCATCAATCATTGATATTGTAGTAACTCCCCATATAATGTGATTAAAAATAAAATTTACACTTTTTAACACAGAAATTTAGAAATCTAAGCATACACTCATTTGTAGCAGGTCAATACTATAGCATTTTTCCTTTTCTCATATTCTCTTTAATCACCCTTTTTTGTTTTCTTCTAAAGCAATCATTTACTTCAGAAAGAGAGAGAGAGAGAGAGAGAGAGAGAGAGAGTAATAGCAATAACTAAAATTACATTAGAAGCAGTACACATCTAAAAGACCAGAACTACAAGCATTCCAAGGATGGTTTAATTCTTACACACTTCTACTCTGAGTGCCAAAAACTTGTTGGAGATCCTTAGGACCATTGTCTAATTCATCCTGTGTATATAAGTGCATGGTTTTGCCCCTGCCATGTTTCTTAACTTTTCTGCTTGCTGTCTCTTTCTTGTTTAATCCTTAAGTTATTGATTTCCATTCAGTTGTGTCATGTTTTTCCATTTTTATTTCTTATTTTGTGTTCTTACACTAAGGAGACTGTATGATATTTACCCATGTAGGTGTGGTTTATTTTACTTATAACTACATCATCAGATACATCTACTTATATATGAAGTCTTCTATTTTATAGTTCTTTATACCTGAGTAATATTTCATTGTATAAAAATACCACATCTTTTTCAACCATTCTTTAGATGATGGGCACTTTGGTTGTTTCCATGATTTGGCTACTAGAGATTGTGCTGCTATAAACATAAGTGGACAAACACCACTAGGGTATAATATTTTCAGTTCATTTGGAAAGATTTCCAGTAGAGAGATAGCTGGATTGAATGGAATTTCCAGTCCTAAATTTTTAAGGAGTCTCTGCACTGGTTTCCACAATGGATGCACCAGTGTTCATGCCCACCACCGGCATTCACGTTTTTCTGTGCTGAGCCGAAGTGGTAGAGAGGCGTGAGAACTCCTGGTGGTACAGGATCAATTATGGAGTAGTAGGTCTGCCAGCTCCTACAACTAAGTAGAGCCTTTTAAAAAAAGCTATCCATTAGGTGCAGCATTTATACCAGCTGCTTTAATGAGGGTTTGATCTATCCTTCATGATAGCTAGCTCATCACTAAGATGAAGGTACAGTTGACATAATTAAATTCAGGGACAGAGGGTATGATGTTTGCAAAGGGTGCGGGGTGACACTACAATATAGGATGCCAGTTGCTGGATAAAGTATTGGTCTTTTTGTTTTTGTTTTTATTTTTTTTCTTTTCTTTAGACAGGGTCTCACTATGCAATTCAGGCCTGCCTTGCATTCACCTTTGTAACACAGGCCGGTCTAAAACTCACATCAATCCTGTTGCCTCATCCTCCCAAGTGCTGGCATTACAGGCATGAGTCATCATGCCCAGCCTGAAGTATTGTTCTGACCCCAACGCAGTATCCGTGGAAGTAAATACCAAGTACCCTTGTTTCCCAGCATCGTATTGAGCTATGAACTCACTAGCAGGCTAATCTACCGAAAAGCACCACATTGCATCATCTAATTGCCTCCAGAAAACTGATATGTTTATTAGTACATGTAACTGGGTGGTCAACCACACATGATCAATAGTATTCTGCCTCTGGATCGCAAAAGACTCATACACATTCCTTTATGCAAAATGAATTTAGTGCATCTCTAAGAGTTTTCAACATCCCAGGAGTTTCAGCACTGCTGAAAAGTCCAAGTCCAAATGTCTTCTCTGAGATTTAAGGCAAACAACTACAAGTCACTTTGCAGTTCAAAATAAAATTACAAAAAAACTCCTGACATAGAAAGGCACAGAGTAAACATTCTCATTCTGAAAGGGACAAATAGGGGGATACAAGGCAATTGAAAAAAATCAAGGTGATTAAGTTATGATATATAAAAAGAACAAATTACTGAAACACACAATGGCATAGATGAATCTAAAAACAAAGAAACAAATAAACAAAAACTACATTCAGCCAAAGAAGGTAGACACAAAAGAGCACATATTCGATTGAAGTGACATCAACAATAGACCAAATAAAGTAATGCTGATTGAAATCAAAAGTTCTTGCTTCAAAGATGATTATCTCTTACAGGACCAAAGGGAATATTGTTCAGTGATGTTAGTGTTCTTTATTTTCTTCTGGATAGTTACTTGTCAAAATTCATCAAACTGAATTCTTAAGATCTCTGTTTTTATATTTCATGTAAATTATCTCAAATTATATGTTATCATGACTTTTATTGCTGCCAAAATTATTAGCCTCATGAATTGTGAATTTTGAGAAAAAAATTCTGGGAATTTATACAACTCACCATTATATGTGCAAGTCATATAGATAGTGAACAAGTCAAGTTTTTCCAAAGAATTACTGACTTCTTGGATATTGACAAAGAGAAGTTCACACAAGAAGCTGTTCACTGATGAACATTGTATGACAATTATTTTCCTCCCCAGGTTTGCTTCAACTTCCCTAAAACTATGTTTAGAGCTCAAAATACGTTGGAGGAATATCCTTGACATCATTGTGATGATTTACATCACAGCTTTGGCAAGAGAAATGTTTTAGCATCTTTTTTTCTTTCTTTTTAAATTTTACTGCTAGCTTTGGGCTGGCAGGATGGCTCAGTGGTCTAAAACACCTGCTTAGGCAAACTTAGGCTACGGCAGGGACCGCGGTTCAATCCCCAGCAACACATGCTGTGCTAGCCTTACCGCCAGGTCAGGCTGAGCCAGCCATAGTAGAAAAAAAGTATAAATTATACTGCTAGCTAAGCCTCTGAGTAGAAATACAGTGAGTGAATAAGTAATTGAAATATTTAAAAATAACCAGACAGCAGTGTTCATGATGCATCACAATGAAACAGCAGAGAAAGTTTGCCTTCTTAGGATAAGCAGTTGTTAGATTATGAATGACATTTTACCTCAAAAGTTTGTCAAAGACATGCATTTGTCTTTTATTTTATGTAGCATGTCAACTGTCATAACGCTACACACACACACACACACACACACACACACATTAAATCACTCATATAAGCCAGATCTGTGATCAATTGCCATTCTGTACACAATGATGTTGTGTTAGACACCACACCAAAACTCAATAGTTTAAAGGAGCAATCATTTACTCTCATTCCTGTCTAATTGCCTTGGATTCTGCTCTGCTGACTCATGCAGCTGCTGGAAACAGAGGAGCTCCTAAGGCACATCACAACATATTTAATACTGGAGAAAAGCATTGCAGCCAGTGATACAACATGCTCCACGGAGGATTTTGAATTTTAAATAAAGAGTCTAAGAAGACTGTTTGTGGAATATGCATATAAGACCTTATTATCCTATTGAACCACCAGATGATTGATCAAAGTAAACCAGGAGTTTGAGAACATTATTACTTGGAGTAAGAAATTTTCACTGGAATATAAATCCTTCTTCCTGCTTCATTATATATGCACAGATATGTAGACAAATGAGGTCGACATATTTTTGGATCTTTAATGAAGTTTCTATTCCGTTTTATTTTTAATTTTAAAATATATTTGAAACTCAGTGATGTCTCTTTTTGGTTAGAGAAATGACACATTATTTAAAATGTAAATAATTCTGATACTTAATTTACTCATAAAATGGAAAACAAGGCCTCTTGGGCAATAAGTGTTCTACATTTTGTAGCTTTGTCTAAATACAGTCCAGAGCATGGAAACTTGATATCACAGATTCTGACTTCTAAGCCTAAACATCAATCTTATTGCCAACACATAACGTACCTCAAATGATAGCTGAAGTACTAAGGCAAATCAGTAAGTGCTTGAAAAGGTAGAATGAAGAGCCGGGCGTGGTGGCTCACGCCTGTAATCCCAGCACTCGGGAGGCGGAGGCAGGAGGATTGGTGTGAGTTCGAGACCAGCCTGGGTTACAAAAGTGAGCTCAAGGCCAGCCTCAACTGCATAGCGAGACCCTGTCTCAAAAAGACAAAAAAAAAAGAAAGAAAAGATAGAATGATAGGGCAAGAGTGCTATGTTGCTTTTTGGACTTACAATGATTATTTACTGATTAAAGTTTTTCAGGAGTCACTCCTAATCAGTGTACAGTACTATGAACTGGATTTTATACATAAATTCTATCATCATTTCAAGGTCATATTAACTATGGTATTTCAAAGCTATGTACATAAATTGAATAATATGAGTATAGATTAGAACTTTTGCAATCAAATCTCAAAACTAACATGTAGTATGGCCTGTTTCTGAAAGTTCTTAATATATCCACACCTAATCCAGTTTCCTTTCTATTTTTATTATTATGTTACATGGGAGACTAAGTCAAGGATGTGATGGTTTTGGTTTGCCTAGGAAATTACAAGTAGCAAGCATATTTAACAATTTCCAAGCTTGTGTTTGTATATAAATGAGTGAAATAGCATAACTTTAACTGTTAGAATGTCCAGCTTTTGAAAATATGAAGTCTTAATCACCGTGACCCAAGGATGAAATCTATGTCTATCACAAGGCAAGGCAAAGAAATAAGACAACAGCAAGTGATGTGGCGATCTTCTACACTATTATCTAAGTTTTCCATATAGAACAAAAGGAGGGGTTGGGGAAATAGCTCCATAGCACAAATGCCTGCCTGGCAAGTGTAAGGTCATGAGTTTGAACCCTGGTCCCTCAAAAAAGAAAGAAAGAAAGAAAGAAAGAAAGAAAGAAAGAAAGAAAGAAAGAAAGAAAGAAAGAAAGAAAGAAAGAAAGAAAGAGAAAGAAAGAAAGAAAGAAAGAAAGGAAAGAAAGAAAGAAAGAAAGAAAGAAAGAAAGAAAGAAAGAAAGAAAGAAAGAAAGAAAGAAAGAAAACAATGAAAGGGAATTTTGAAGTATTCCCTGATTCCCTGTAAGGCTAGATGTAGTATTGTGACTACCCCTACCTATCTCCGTCAATGTTCTATAAGGAGATATACTCTGGAAGCAGTGGCAAGAGAGAATTATCAGCTACCTGTGACTATGGCACTATTCTAACAGTCAAAATAGTAGCTGCAATTTATAGAGGAACCCATTAACATCATAATCCTATGTGTGAAAAGTCTTGGAGACTATGGCATGCCATATTGATGAAAAGACAGTAAGGGAATACGATAAAAACCAAAGGTGCTATTACTAAGCAGGGTACCACATTCATAGAAATAATATCCAGAATTTATTTTTGTAAGGTTATACCTATGATTATTGCATATATTCTGCCAAAGCAAGCATATAACTATGTTTATAAAATACCTTTGAATTATATAACTCTGTATTCTTCTCTGATATAATACCATATATTGTTACTTTCCCTCCTAGATAGATTTACTTTTATGTCGATCTACCAGTAGTGTTTAGAAAAGTAAAGAAGAACAATTTTCTCAGTCATTCAACAGGAATTCACTTAAAATTGGAAATCTTTAGCAGTAACTTTCAAGGAATACTAACCAAGTTATAATAGCTTTAAGTTCTCACCTATATTTTAGAGTTCAATTAACTCTGAAACTAGAAACCTATACAACATGAATATGCCATGAAACTGTAAAATGTACTTGTGGTTGTTTATTTGTCTACATTTTAAAGATTTTTACTGAAAAAACTTTTATAAAGCATTAGCTCCACAGTAATATTTAGCTTAATACTATAAAAAGCAATATAGTAAGTGATAGCTGTAGTTGAGGAAATTCGCTTTGATAAATGTGGGTACCACTGATATGATGATAAAACTTACAACCCTAATAAATCTAGTTTCTGTGATAATGTTCCTGAAAAGAGTTTGGGTAGGCATTAAGAATGATCATGTAAATTGTGGACTGCTACACAGGTTAAATGTCTAGGCATTTCTGTGCTCTCAGAATGTTGATTTCTATGGAGAAGTATTATTTATTGCCTTTGTGAAAAAATATGTCCTTTTTCATAGCACATCAGAAAAGATGTACTTGAATGACAAAGTTACTTCAATACTTTCTGTAATTTTGTCTTAATGCATGAATAGGAGCATATGTATATATATATATATATATATATATATATATATATATATATGAGTTCAATTTGAGAATCATTTTGAAAACATATCAGCATCAACTACAGTAAGAGGATTGGTTTATCTTTTCCCTAGTTCTAAGACCTTAATATGATGGTTTGTATATCTTTGAATATGGCCTCAATAACGGTGAGGTATAGATTGATGCCACAGAAATTACAAGATAGTTATTATAAAGCCATCCTGAGCAGAGAGGTTAAAGCACTAATGGAGATAAATGAGGATTGGTAATCTAGGGCTATTTATTTTCTCTGTTTTTACCCCCTGATTTCTTTGCTCAACCACCACTCCTTTTGTTTCTTCCACTCTAGACCTTACTGACACATAACATACTTAAATGACTTATGGAAGGATTCAGGACTCTGGGAGAAAGGGTACATATATCATATTCAGATCAACTAAGCAAAGAGAAAGGCAAAGGATGAAAAGGAAATGCCTAGATGAGATGGAAAGAGGGATTTTTGGATGCATATCTGGTAAGCCAGTGAGTTACAGACAAGGAACTGTCCCTAATTCCACCTTGGGTATTTTGTTTTTGAACATTTGCATTTTTCTCTTTAAAATTAAATTCCTCAAAAAAAAAAAAAAAAAAAAAACCCTTTTCTATAGCTTTCTCCTTCAAATAAATTGAGTTTGTAATGCTCTAAACTGTCAAGAAATGTATTTTTCAAGTTTCTTGCATTTTTCACAAGAAAGTAAATTACTCCTTATTTTTTCTTTGATCTGAATTCTAAATACTTCAAATTAGGCACTTTATTAGGTTGCTATACATTATTGCCTTCATCTAAAGGAGGATTCAACTGTATTAACTAAACAAGTTTTAGTTTCTCTGAGTAGTCAACTGTTATTAATTTATTTATCCATTTTGTATTTTAGTGAGGGTCCACAGGGTCTACAGGGTCTCACTACATAGATTGCACTCATAGTGATCCTCCTGTTTCAGCCTCCAAAGAACTGGGATCATAGGTGCATGCCACCAAGCCATCTCAGTCTCCCCCTCAGCGTACCCCAGTGGTGGGGCTGGGCCAGCACTGCAGGCATGGGATTGATTTGGCCACTGCACTCTATCTAAGCAGGCACTTTAATCTGCTGAGCTATTTTTTATTACTTTTAATAAGAAATAACAATGAGACAATTTCAATACACATTAGTAGGACAGTCGCAGTAACTAATCCAATGCACATTGTTGTCTTCATAGTAGCTGTTCAGAGTTTGGCTGGCCCTAGATAGCCAACTCTTACAACAATGCGATGTGTAAGTGACAAGCAACCACAAATGGTAGGGTGGTACATAATTAAAAGCGCTTATATCTCCAATTCTTAAATACCTGAGGTAGGTAATATTGAGATTTATCTGAACTAAGCTTTACTTCTCTAACTTGGTTGAGGCAACTCTCTTCCATAGGTCTTTCATTCCCCATCAGACAAGAACAAGCTCTCCCAGTCATTCCTCTTATCATGATAGCAGAAGGAAAATAGAGTACCCATTTTTACAAAAAAATGATGTCTGGCCTTTGGACTCATTTCTGTCGTCATTCTTGTCTCTGAAATAAATCATACGATCAAACTCCCAAATCCACGAGTGAAAAAATCAGTTTTATTTCTATCACGAAGAACTGTAAAATCATGAAAACAGTGTGAAATCAGAAAGGAAATAGCTGGGACTGATAATATCATCTATCAGATACTGTAAAGTTGAATGTGACAGTGTCTCAACTTTTCTGTTCATATGTATAATGTGTATATGCACAAACAAATACATATTCATACTTGCACATAACTCTTAAATTATATTTTCTTATGTGGATGGGTAATTTTTCTTAAGTAAATATTTAGAGGAAATCATTGGCAAGGAAAAAAGGAAAAGAATTGGACAGGAAAACAATATCTGAAGAAACCATTGCAGAATCACTCAGAATGCCTGCTTCTGTGCCTTTGACTGTGTTTCTGTCCATTTCTCTCCCTGCCATACACACATGCATTCACACACACACACACGCACACACACGCACACACACACACACACTCATACACACATACACACACATGCACTCACACACGCAGATACATGTTTCTTTGAAGTTGTAATGTATAAAAATAGGACTTTTAAAGCTGTTCAAGTGACCTCCTTGAATAAGACATTTTTAACAGTTTCTTTAAATGTATCAGTCATGTAGATAATGCTCATTTCTTTGTATCAGAAGAAACCATAAAGTGAATTTTAGTTGTTATAGCGATGGCATTGGGAAATTGCATTTAATAAATCAGAAACAGAGGAAGAGAAGCCCACACATTCAGGCATATCTTTCTCAGAATCCTATGTATTGTGGAGAGAAAGATAAGTAAATGCCTCTAAGGCAATCGCAACGCAGCCTTTCTCAGGTACATGAGTCACTCTTTAATATGACCAATGTGACACCTCTAGTTTTTCAGACCTCAGACAAATCACCAAGCCTCACAGCTATGAGTCTCATACCATGTTCTGCAACTCTGCCAAATGTTACAGCCTTCACCAGCCCAATCACAGAAGACCGGAGTTACTCATGGTATAATTTTCTGTCCTTAGGCTCTGACCCTCAATCATTATTTTTCTCAAATTTCTGTGCATGGTTCTGTTGTATAACCCTCTTTTTCTTTCTGGACCGCGATTACTATCTTGAGCTATTAAGGGAAAAGTCCTCAGAAAAACTCTCCTCTCTTCATGATTTTCTAAGACACCCTGTATACTGTGCCTGAAGTTTCACTTTCCCAAATAACATACATACACATAGCTCTGATACCTGCCATGGTTTTGTACATCCTTGTTTTATTCTGAATCCTCCTTTTCAGCTCAGCTGAAACTCTGAATCGTCCAATCCTTCCAAACCTATTCAGTCAAGAGTGAACAACTTATCTCAGTTCTTCTGGACATTCCACATCTTAACAAGTCAGTTCCAGACACATATGGGTGACTGCTCCTCCTGAGTCACATTCGTACACTGCCCAACAATGCATTTGATGAATACTTCTTCAAATATATAATATGTGCCAGATATTGCTCTGGATACTGTAGACTCAGGAGAATAAAAAGACAAGACATATACCTACAGGTTTCAATTGTAATAAAAAAGGTAAATGTGAAACAAAGCAGTATCAGTACTGATTCCCGCTGTGTAGAAAGATGGAACAAAGGAGAGAAACTGGTGAATAGGTAATGTTTTCATAGGTGATATCTGTTCAGTGTGATGAGGCAAAACATGGACCTTCTACAGTAGACAGTTTGAACATCTCCTGATGTATTGGGAAATATCTAAGTCACCTATTTATATACTCACATCACGATTTTTAATTCAACACCTATTACGTACCAGATGTAGTTTTAGAAATTGTTAATGAAAGAATGAGTGAGATTCCCCTGCTCTCTACTGGTATGACCCTTAAGGATAGAGATAAGAAAAGCTGAGCCAATAAGCACATAAATACATTTATAATTGTAGATTAGAAGTAGCAAGGAAGAACTGAATGAGGTATTATGGATATTTATGAGCAGGATATACTTTTTTAAAATTTAATATTTTTATTGTTTAAATTTAACAATGGTTATATTACATATTTTCATCATCAGATCAGTTTAGATTAATACATATAGGTATATAAGATTGACCAAACAATTAAACATTAACCCTTTTAAATCAACATTACTTTTTTTTTTCTTTTCCCCTTTCTTTTTTTTTTGAAAGTTGACATATTGCATATTGTCCTCATAATCGTTCTACAGAGTACAGTGTGTGGGCATGACGTGCCTCCCTATTGATGTTGCTTAGAAAAAAATTTTTAGAAAAGGAAAAGAATATACTTCTCTTTGGACTAAGAGGAAGCAGATACATACACAGT
>PVJA010019741.1:18618-38171 GCA_004027025.1 Myocastor coypus
AACTTGCACCAATCCTCCTGCCTCAGCCTCCCGAGTGCTAGGATTACAGGCGTGAGCCACCACGCCCGGCTGGCAGATGGTTTTCATTCATCAAAGCTTTTAGAATGAATAAATTCTAAATCCGTATAGGTTGTTATCAGGTAATGTAGCTCCATGTGGCTGTAGGAGCTTTGTCTGTCTTTTTACTACATATTATTGAAAAGTTTTCATTTTCTTCAGGCTACTTGTGTATCTTGCCTGGCAAATTTGTTATTTTACCTTGAAGCTAATGCTGGTGGGTTTTGTTTTCACTCTTTCAAGGTTTGTGACTTTGGATTTTTCTTAATTTCTCCTCTGGTATCTCCTTTTTTAGCATTTATTCTAATTACTGCTCACTTTTGTTACTGTCATTTTATTTTTAAGAATTTTTTATTTTATTTATTTATTTCTTATTTTAGAACCTTTATTTGTTTATTCACTCATTTTTATGGCCGGCTCAGCCCGCCCCCAGGGCAGGACTGGTGCAGCATGTGGTGCCGGGGATCAAACTGGGGTCCCTGAAGCCGCCCAAGCTTTCCCAAGCAAGAGCTTTAGACCACTGAGCTATCCCCTGGACCCCACTGTCATTTTATTTTTTAAGCATTCATGTGATCAAACTTCAAGTTCCTTGAAAGACTAGGAAGATACCTTTACCACTACAGCAAGTTAATGATGAGTGGTCTCAATTTTATCACCAATATCTCTCTACAGAAGTACCTAGAGACATATCTGCAGACGAAACAGAACCTTTTAGAATTCTAAAACACTATTACATAGAATTTTAATTTGAATGTTTATTTCATTTATATACTTAGTACAGGGTTTCACTAAATACCATAGACTTATGGGAATTCTCCTGTTTTCAGCCTCCCCTGCTCTGGGGCTACAGGTGTGCACCCCTTGCACTGGTCCCTGTGCTTGCCCAATGCAGAATTTTTTTTTCTAGACCCCCACACATTAACATCTGTACATTTTTTACCAGGACAGAAAAGATGATCAAAATAAAATGAAGATTTTCTCATAGAGGCAGTTGGAAAGCAACAGAAATAACTGACAAAAGACGGGTCATTCATGGGCTGACATTACTCATTATGATTAACATAACAGTTAGTATTATTGGGGATGAGGACAAGATTGCTTGAAACTCATCACCATAGCGAGGTGTCAGTACTTCTATGTGTGATAGACAATATGTATTAACCTACAACTATATCAAAAATAGAAAATAATAGTAATAAAGTGTTATGTCATTCAGAAGTTAGGTTGTGGGTTACCCTAGAAGGAAAAGAAGTCTATTTACAGAAAAAAGTAAGGAACATTTTTTTTTTCAAAATTTAAAAAATTATCTGTTGATTCACCCCTGGAGTAAGAAAATACTGTAGCAGGAAAGCATTTGCTCTTTTATTTACACAAAACGACACATATATGTGGTCATATTATTAGTTTCCTTTTCTTTCTTTCTTTTTTATTTTTTTTTATTTTTTTGTTCTGTGGAACTGGGAATTGAACTCAGGCCCTTGCACTTGCCAGGTAAGCACTTATTCTACTGAGCTATCTCCCCAGCCTGATTTCCTTTTCCTAATGACTGCTTTTGTTTATTGTTGCACAAAAATGAAGTTATTCATGAATAGTTATTTTTGCATGTAGACATCAATTTGCAAGACGTGCATGTAAGAGTTGTCACAGAACAAGTGGACTACTAAGATAAGTCAGAGATATTTCCTGATATTTGGTGAGAGTTAAAGATCATAACTCTCTGCTATGTTTTAGAAAGAGGGTACGAATTTATTTTTGCATAAAAATTGTTGGATGTTGGTGTAAAAAGGATGATGCTCCAATTATTATTTCATGGAAGCTCATTATAGCAAGTGTACATATAGATAACCAAACGAATGTGCCATCCTACTTTATAATGGTCTATTTTTGCATCAAATTTACAATTTCATTATATGTTATGTGATGTTAAGACTGAAAACTCACAAACCCTGTTTCTATTGCATCTGCTAGATTTTTCACAGAAAGCTCTTTCAGAAGACATTCAGAAATTGCATAGAGAATGTCTAGAAGCAACAACTTAGCCCCCTGTTTTTTCAATGCTCTTTTTAAGTTTTTCTTTTTTGTTTTGTTTTGTTTTGTTTTGGCGGGACCAGGGTTCAAACTCATGACCTTGCACTTGCCAGGCAGTCACTTTTACCATGGAGCTATCTCCCCAGCCCCCAAGTTTTTTTTTTTTTTAATATTACAAATAGTAATAGAAAAAAATAGCATTACAAATGATACAAAATTTCATTTAACAAAGTAACAGAAATTCATGATGGTATCTTCGGATTAGTTGTCCAGGCTACCAAATGTAAATGTGCAAGATTCATTTAAATAAAAAATAATACAATAACAGAAAAGATGTAAAAATTTCAAAGAACAAAGAAATAAAAAGAATAACAATATAAAATTAAACATTTACTGCTTCTTTCAAAATACCTGCAGGAATCTGCAATATAATTATCAAAATTATTCTGCATATATACCTAAGTATATATCTTTCCCTTCTTTCATTTGACCTTTTCCTCATTCCACTCTTTTTGTCCCATTGTATAAATTATTCCCCTTTCACAGTACCTATTGTATCTTTTAGATTTTAATTACTTTTTAAGGTTTTCTTGTATACATACCAAATGTCCATCAACTGAGGAATGGATAAAAAAGGTATGTTATTTTTACACAGTAGAGTATTATTCAGTTATTAAAAAGAAAAATTTGAAACTTTTGTAGAAAAATGGAGGCAGCTACAGACTATATTGATAAGTGAAATAAATCAGAATCACATGTGCCCCACATTTTACAATAGCAGTAGGAGGTTTGCACTGACTGGTGGCAATCAGCACTAGAAGTAAACTGCAGTCATAACAACGACCTCAGAGAGGAATCAAAGATCTCCATCCAGTAGTGTTGATGGACAGCAACTTCAGGGTCAAGAGTTATAACGCAGAACCTTGAAGACCCCTGGCACACCAAACCCAGGGCCGCCAGCAGAGCTGCATTTTCCTGATTCATGATTTCTGTTTGAGTTGAGCAGAAGTCCCTCTACACATTGGGAATGGCTGGCCGGAATGTTTTCAAATTCATTATTGATTTATGTTTAGGGTAAATTTCTCAAAGCTTTTCAACTATCCATAGCCAGCAAGTGTACACTTCTCAGAGACTAGAAATTGCTTTAGAGGCCTCTCTCATAATTTCTTAAATTTTCCTAATCACAGCCTTGTCCATATTTTTCCTCAGCTATAAGAGAGTTAGACAATGATGACAGTTACAAAGCTTGCATTACTTCATTTAAAAAAAGAAAAAAAACAGGAATACAAAATAGTAACAAAAAAGAAAAAAATTAGAATATGATAGTATTTGTTGTATTGCATAGTGCTGTGTTTAAAGTAGTTGTTCACATAACCAGATATAAGCATGCAAAATTAGAAGAAGAAAGAAAAATTGTTATAAGAAGTTAAGAAGACAAAAAAGGAAAAAAAAGAAAAATGAAGAGAAGAAAAATGAAGCATTATTTATTTCTTTCAGTAGACCAACAGAAAACTACTGTACAATTATCCAAACCATCTTACATACACAGATAAATCTATTTTCAGAACTCCCTCTCCTATCCTCTGCATCTCAGTAATTCCTTCCTTTTGAAGAGGTCAACATCCTTTTCACAATATCTATTTTACCGTCCACATTTCATTTACTCATTCATGTTCTTACACAAAGAAGACAATATGAGGCTTGCACATGCAGGCCTGATTTATTTCACATGATTATGGTCTCTAGCTGTGTACACTTACTGAGAAAAGCCTCAAACTTATTCTTTTATATAGCACAATAATACTCCATTGTGTAAAAATGCCACATGTTTGTTTTGTTTTGTTTTGTTTTGTTTTGTGGAACCGGGGATTGAATTCAGGCCCTTGTGCTTGCCAGCCAAGTGCTTATTCTATTGAGCTATCTCCCCAGCCCCTTCTACATGTTCTTTATTCATTCCTCAGTTGAAGGGCATTTGAGTTCCTTTCAAGATGTGTATCTGTGATAAGTTGCACTGCTCTAAACATGAGTGCACACATGTCACTGCAGTTTGAAGTTTTTGGTTCTTTAGGAAAAGTAACCAGGAGGGAAATAGCTGGCTTCAATGCCATTTCCAATCCTAGCTTCTTGAGGAATTTCATACCAGCACTGTACCAGCTTGCACATCCACCAACAGTGGAGAAGGGAACCCTTTCCCCACAGCCTTGTCAGCATTTGTTCTTTGTCGTCTACTCAAGATAGCTATGCATTCCGTGGTGAGATGGAGTCTCAGTGTTGTTTTAATTTGCATTTCTAAAATGAGGAGTGAGGCTGAATATTTTTATGCATTTATTTGCATTCGTATTTCTTTATCTGAGAATTGTATTTGTCTCAGATGCCTACTTTTGGATTAGGTCTTTGAATTGGGGGACTTGATTTTTAAAAATTATTTACATAATATAGAGAATAGGCCTTTGTCGGAGGCACAGTTTGTCCTGTTTTTTTCCAGTTCATGGGAATAATTTTCATTCCATTTGTGATTTCTTTAGATGTGCAGAAACTTTTCAATAAGATTAGATCCCTGTTGTGAACTTCTTGAAGTATTTCAATGTAATTTGGATTTCTTAATTTTTTGTCTTAATTAATTAATTATTATTACTATTATTATTATTTCCCAGTACTGGGGATTGAACTCAGGATCCTGCACTTGCCAGGCAAGCACTTATTCTATTGAGCTATCTCTCTGGACCTTATAATTTGGTTTTTGATCAGGAATTCTCTACCTACCCTTATGTCTTAAAGATTTCCACCTACATTTTCCTTCAGGATAACTGGGGGTATCTGTCTTAATGTTTAAATCTTTGGTTCATTTCGACTATAGTTTAATACATGTTAATGGTCATGAGTCTAATTTTAGCCTTTGGAATGTGGAATTTTCTACCCCATTTATCAAAGAGACTATGACTTTTTTTTTTTTTTTTCTTTTTGAGACGGGGTCTCGCTATACAGTTCAGGCTGGCCTTGAGCACAGTTTTGTAGCCCAGGCTGGTCTCGAACTGCCACCAATCCTCCTGCCTCAGCCTCCCGAGTGCTGGGATTACAGGCATGCGCCACCCCTCCCGGCTGACTATGCCTTTTTTAGTGAACATGTTTGGCCCTTTTGTGAAAGGTAAGGTGGCTGAGTGTGTTTGTAGTTGTGCCTACATCTGTTTGATGATTCTCAGGTTTGTCATTCTGCCTAGACCATGTTGACTTCATCGCCGTAGCTTTATAGTATAAGTTCAGGTTAAGGATTGTGATGCCTCCTGCCTTTTTTGTTTGCTTATTTATTTCCCAAGATTGTTTTTATGTCCTTGGTCTCTTCTAGTTGTGGGTGAATTTTAGGAATGTTTTCTCTAGATCTCTTAGGTATGTCGGTAGCAATTTGATAGGGATTAAATTAAATCTGAATAACAATTTCGGTGAGTGAAAGCCAACCATGGTGGTGCATGCCTGTAATGCCAGCACTTGGGAGGCTGAGTCAGGAGGATCGGTGTGAGTTTGAGACCAGCCTGGGCTATAGAAGTGAGCTCAAGGCCAGCCTGAGCTGCATAGCAAGACCCTGTCTCAAAAAAAAAAAAAAAAAAAGAATGTTGTTCAACTTTGTGAAAAGCTTTTTTTTCCTACCTCTGTGGAGATGG
The DNA here is from genome assembly GCA_004027025.1 of Myocastor coypus. Lineage (NCBI taxonomy): Eukaryota > Metazoa > Chordata > Mammalia > Rodentia > Myocastoridae > Myocastor > Myocastor coypus. Next base: position 24,360 of record PVJA010019741.1, read on the forward strand.
TGATATAGTTTTTGTCTGTTTCCGTTGATGTAGTGTATGTATCATACTTACAGGTTTACCTATATTGCACCATCCCTACATTCCTGGGAGTAATCCCATATGGTCCTGTTGTATAATCTTCTTAATTTCTTTTTTTTTTTTTTTCTTGTCTTTTTGAGACAGAATCATGTATGCAGTTCAGGCTGGCCTGAAGCTTACTTTGTAGCCCCGGCTGGTCTTAAACTCGCACTGAGCCTCCTGCCTCACTCAGCCTCCTGAGTGTTGGGAGTATAGGCCTGCCCACCATACCTGGCTCTAATCTTAATGATTTACTCAATTTTGTTTGATAAAATTGCATTGAGGATTTTCACATCTATGTTTATTAAAGAGGCTATCCTGTAGTTCCTTCTTTAGGTGGATGATTCTATGGTTTGAGTATCATAATGTTTCTTGTCTCCAGAAATAAATTTGGAGAATGTTTTCCCTCTCAATTTAATAGAAGAACATGAGAAAACTTGGCATTAAATCTTCTCCAAATTACTTACACAACTCAACTATGAATTCAACAAGACCTTGTTGAATTCCTCATTATAAGAATTTTTATTACATTTTCAAATTCATTTCTTATTATAGGTTTATTCAAAATTTGTATATCTTTTTTACTTAGCTCTGGCATTTCATTTGTATCTAGGAAACTATCCAGTTCCTGTGGGTTTTCCATCCTATGATAGTAAAGATTTAGGAAGCAGGTCACCATATCATGCCTAGTAGTCTATTTTTGGAATTATAACTTTAAAATCTAATATGGCTGAATGTGGTGGTGCATACCTGTAATCCCAGCACTTGAGAGGCTGAGGCAAGAGGATTAGTGTGTGTTCAAGATCAACCTGGGTTACAAAAGTTAGCCTGGGCTACAAAAATGAGTTCAAGGCTAGCCTCAACTGTATAGTGAGACATGTCTCAAAAAGACAAAAAAAAAAAAAAAACTAATATGAATCTGGCAGGGAAGGAAACAAATATATACACTTACCTATACACAAACCAATAATAGTTTTTGGTTGAAAAGAAATAAAAATAAGAATAGTTTATTTCTAAATTCTGTTTAAAATTGTGTACCAAAATTTAAAATTATGTCCACTGCTGTTATTTATTTTCCATTCCTATTATCTAGTCAGTATGAGACTATGCCACAGTACATTTGTGATATGTGACGAGGAAGTAAGATGGAGCTTTCTGATCATATCAAACAAAATAAAATATCTTGGGGTCTAAATTTATAAATTTTTTATATTCTAGATAAGAGTCCTTTATCTGAAGGATAGTCTATTATAATTTTTTTCCAGTTTATGGGTTTTTTTATTTTACTTTGTTGGTGATTTCTTTTGGTGTTCCAAAAGTTTCATAAAGATGAGATCGCAATTGCTGATTCATTGTAGTATTTCCCATGCAATTTGATCTTTGTTTATGAACTCTTTACTTACTGCTATATCCTTAAGGTTTCTATATACTTTCTCTTCCAGAAGATTTACAGTTTCCATCTTAATGTTTAAATCTTTGATGGATTTTGACTTTAGTTTTGTGCATGGTGATAGCCATGGGTCTATTTCAAGCCTCTGGCATGTGGAAAGGCAGTATTTTCATCACTTATTAAAGAGGCGTTCTTCTAATGAATATATTTGGTTTCTTTGTCAAATATAATGTAAATAAGTGCATTTGTAGTCATTTCTTCATCTTCTAATCTGTTCCATTGTTCCTCAGGCCTGATTATTTTTGCCATTACTGTGCTCATTTTATCACAGTAGTTTTATAGTATAATCTCATCAGGAATTCTGATGACTCCTCCCTTTTGTTTCTTTCCCAGGATTGCTTTTGGTATTGTAGGTCTCTTTTGGTTCCAGATGAATTTTAGGAATTTTTTTTTTCTAGATCTGTGAAGTATACTGATATTTTAATTGAAATTGTATTGAATATGCATAACAATTTTGTGACCATGGCCATTTTCACAGTGTAGATTCTCCCTGTCTAGGAGCAGAAATATCTTTTTTTTTTTAAATCCTGTTCAATTTCTTTTTTCAGAGTATCATAATTTTCATTATATAAATCCTTCACTCTTAGGAAAAATTTGATTCATACGTATTTCATTTTGAGGGATGTTATTGTGAAGGGTATGGTACCAATAATTTTTCTCAGTGCATTCATTATTTTTTATAGAAATACTATTGATATTTGAACGTTAACTTTGTATCCTGTTATGTTGCCAAATTTGACTATTAAATGTACAATCTCTTAGTGAAGTTTTTGGAGTCTATACACAGTATCATGTCATCTACAAATAATAATAATTTCACTTCGTCCTTTCAAATCATTCCTTTTATTTCTTTTTCTTGTCTAATTGGTCTAGTATGTTTGCAGAACTATATTGAAAGGAAATGGCGACAGTGGACATCCTTGTCTTGGTATTTTAAAGTGAAGGCTTTCAAATTTATCCATTATGTATGATGTTGGTTGTTTGTTTGTTTTAGATGGTTTTTACCAGATTGAGCTAAAGACCATCTACTCCAGTTCTCTTTCTGTGTGTGTGTGTGTGTTTTTTTTTTGTCATAAATGAGTATTATAGTTTGTCAAAAGCATTTTATGTATCTATTGAAATATTCATGTGATTTTTGTCATTGATTCTGTTGTGGTGTATTACATTTATGGTTTTGCATATATGAAACTATCTGTGCATTCCTGGGATGAATCCCATTTGGTTGTGTTGCATTATCTTTACAAATGAAGAGGTACAAATAGCAAATAAATATATGAAAAAATGCCCAACATCACTGGCATTCAAAAAATGAAATTTGAAACAACACTGAAGCACCATCTTATGAGAGAAAGTTGGCAAGCACCAAGAAGTCAACCAGTAACAAATGCTAGAGATGCTGTGGGGGGGGGAGCCTTCTCCACTGTTGGTGGAAGTACACACTTGTATAACCATTATGAAAATCAGTATCAAGGTTCTTCAAAAAGCTGAGATCGAATATTCGATTCAAGCCAGCTAACCTCTCTTACGCATTTTTTCAAAAGAACTGAAATCATCACAACACAGTGATATATGTGCACTCATGTTCATAGTAGCAAGCACAATTTATCATAGCTTAATCTTGGAAACAACCCAAATGCCCATCAACTGAGGAATGGATAAAAAAATGTTATCTTTACAATATTACTCAGCTATAAAAATGAATTTGAGGCTTTTGTAAATAAATGGATGCAGCTAAAGACTATATTGGTAAGTGAAATAAGTCAGATCCTCATGTGTGAACATCATATTTTCTAGCTAGTGTGAGAAACTGAAACAATAATGAAATAGAAAGACACTATGAAAGGTAAAGAATTTATTAAATGGGAAGTAAAAACAGGGAGGAGGAAAAGTACATATGACAGAAGGGAACACAGAATAGTTTGGATAATTATACTGCTAAGTTCTGTTAATTTTTTGAAAGGAGGAATTAATGATAATTTTTTTTTCTTTTTATTCTTTGTATATTTTTTATAATTTTTTCTTCTTTAAACAGATCTTGCACATGCATATCTGGCAACCTGAACAACTAATTTGAAGATAGAATCATGTAATACAGCAATCATTATTGAATTCCTTTTATGTTGTTTAGTTGTTCAGTGAAGTTTTGTAAAATTTCTAATGCTTTTTTTCCCTATCACTAATTCATATACTGGAAAAAAGAAATATGCTGATTGCTCCTTAGCTACTTAACTAGCTCTTAATTGTGTCCTACTTATGTAATGCAATAAGACTGAAAATTGTTTGTTGACTCAGACGAGGTACAAAAGAGAGAAAATCTTTGAAAATTATTAGTAGTCAAATTTATACACTTTTTTTTCTAATTAGATCAGAACAATATGAGCTAAGAAAGAGAATTCTAGCAGAAGGAAACATTTCTGTCTAGTATGCATGTTGGATGGTGAATTCCTTAGTGCTATTTAAGTTTCTAGTCCCTATGAATCCACATAGTTTTATCATATGATGTATGAGATACATTACATCAGTGCAATTACTACACTTTTAAAAATTAAACTGAACATATTTTATATTTATTACTAAACTAAGAAGATTAGCAATGAAGAGGATGTGTAAACTGTCAGTGGGCACACAAAGATTTTTTTCCTTTTGATACATCTATTGATTTTATTTTATTGGAAAGAACTTGCTGTATGCAGATAAAAGATTTAGATCATATACAAAAGATTATATATTTATAAATAATGCAAATATATTAATGTATATATAATATATATTATTATGAAATCTGAATTGCTCTTTATGTTCAATGATTTTTGTCTATCAGTCAGATCATCCATAAATGAATCTCTAATATATGTCATTGTATTTTTTCTATACATTGATTCAAATTTGTGTTTTCATGTAAATTTCATTTAAATAATGCTTGAATTACATTTAAATAATAACATCTTATGATTTTAATACAAGTTAATAATGTATAGTAAGCTTAGTTAATTTAATATAATATTTGTGTTCTTGCATTTTTGTGTAAAGACAGCCATAAAAATACAAAGATAATTCAAGTTGCTCACACTCCAGTGAGTCAAAACCCAAAATGTAGCTATGATATGAAATTTGATTGTAGGTTATACAAGTAGAAAAGGTGTTTATTCAACATAGAAAAACTCAACTCATCATTTTGGAATTTGATATTTTAATGTGTTGTTTGTTTAAAAATATGACACATTAGTTTGCTATTTATCAAGTTGTTATTTATCCAGGAAAATAAGGTTGTCTTAGTTACATTTCTCTCATTGCTAGGTCAAAATGCCCTACACACAAAATTAAAGAAGGAAAGGTTTATTTAGCTCATAGTGAGTGGATGTTTCTGTCCATACTCAGGTGGCTCCAACAGAGAGTGGCCTCTGTACTAGGGCAGCAGTTCATGGCCTCAGACAACAGCAAAACAGCAAAAGCAAGTGAGACGGACAGCAGCAAGAATGGCTACAGAGAGTAAGTCTGTCTTCCTTCTGCTGTGTTCAGGCTGGCTGCACATTTGTAAGTGTCCAAATACCAGATTAATAACGAATTACAAACTTTAGAAGTCCACCCCATAGCTTTAGGGACACAACAGCCATAAATCATAGCAGTGGTTTTATCAGATTAATATTATAAAATTATACTTACATAAATTTATCCATTTGCCAGTATTTATGATTTCCATGAAGTCCAAAGGTGTAAAAATTATATATATTTGACTTTATCCATAAGTGGGTAATATTTAATAAAAACATGAGAATATTTCAAATTAAAAATAGGTAAATGTTATTCCCTTATATAAGACAATGACTTCAAAAGTTCAAGAGATTTGTTGAAGTTATTGAAACAATTAAATAAGGTATTATACCATTTTTATTTTAGGGAAGGGTGTACAGCGACAGGATGTTAAGGGTCTCACTACTAGACTGGACTTTGTAATGATCCGCCTGTCTACAGCCTCCCAAGAGCTGGGATTACAAGCACATGCCACTACGCCCAGGCTCCACTGACATCTCAGCGTGCTTCTGGGGCTGGGACACCACTGCAGGCAGGGAGATCAAAGCCCAGGCTCCTACACCTGCTTGCAGATGCTTTACTCTGCTGAGCTAATGGGCCAGCTGTAAGAAAATAGCTTTTCTTTAATTCTTCTACAGAAGAAACACACCATTCTCTCTCCTTTTAGATGGTATCACAAAAAATACTGTTCTACTCAAAGAATTGCTGGTTGTGTCATTGTGCAATCTCTAGAATGACCTGAAAGTCTTTATTACTCTATTCCCTGAATTCCTTTCAATTGCTTAATATCATCATGTGTAACATAGCAATGAAGTCAACCAAGAGTCACCTACAGTTCTGAAGTCCGACTTCAGTGCACTGGCCTAATCAGTTACATGTCTATGCTTTTTAGTCAAGGTATATGTGACTGTTGCAATACAAAAAGATCTACACGTTGTAGTAGTCTAATGTTGATATTCAAGATTAATTTCAAAACTAAACAAATTTGTAAAAACAGTGTCCCTGACATACTGATTTCTTAAAAGGTTTTTTCAGCTGTGTGCAGTGTCTCATGCCTGCAATTCCAGTATATGGGAGGCTGAGGCAAGAGGATCACTGCAAATTCTAGGTCAGAGAAGGGTATAGTAAGTTCAAGGCCAGCTTGAACTGTGAACAAATTCCATATCTCAAAGAATAAGCAAACCTATAAAAAATTTTTCATAAGCACAAGTGGATTGGGGTTACTAGTATTTAAAAGGATATATTTTTCTGTAGGTAGGCATAGTAGAAATGTTGTGTGCCCATAATTCTAAATATTACCAATCTTGATTTGTTTTAATGTTATAAAAGTGAAAATGATTTAATAAGAAATATTGGAGTTAAGGAAAATAAAAATAGGATTTGTTTGCTCTATTTAGTGCTGATTAAATTAAAATGTTGATAATCAGTATCATTTTCATTTCAATTTTCATCACGTCTATAGCAGAGTTTCAACTACACAAATATTTTGATGTACTCTGTTGTTCAATTGTTCTCTACTGTAGCCTTTCAGGAACTTCTTTGCCTCTAAGCTGAGTGTAGTAGTGTGACTCTTCCCACTATGACAAATAAACTTTCTGCAGATGTCACAAAAGATCACCAGTAGGCACCAAATCAAACCTGGTACAGAACTACTAGTCAAGAAACAACTCTACGGGGGCCAGGCGGGATGGCTCAGTGGTCTAAAGCGCCTTCTTGGGAAAGCTTGGGCGGCTTCAGGGATCGCGGTTCAATCCCCGGCACCACATGCTGCGCCAGCCCTGCCCTCGGGGCAGGCTGAGCTGACCATAAAAATGATTGAATAAACAAATAAAAGTTCTGAAACAAGAAAAAAATAAATAAATAAAATAAAAAAATTCTTAAAAAAAAAAAACAACTCCTTGAATATATTTTAAAAATTATTTCTCAAAGATACTTCTACCCACCACTACTAAATCTGTACCAACTGTTATTCAACTTCCTAATCTTTGGAACATCAAGCCTATTATCTTTTTTTAATAGTTCTTCAGATGTTTGAGAGAGGCATTATCACCATCTTTTAAACTACCAAGTTAAATATTCATGGTTTATCTTTTAGGTTTGCCATTTAGTAACATTACACTAGAAATTGAAAGAAAGTCACAAAAGGTTTAAAATTTCATATAAAGTTGACTTCAGAATATTTTACAGGGGGATTTGAAACCAAGAGAATCTTTCTTCTTTTTCTTTTTATTTAAGTATGGAAAAGTTTATTGGAAAAGGGAATTGGGAATAAGAAAGAGTAGCTCCTGAGAGACAGGAAGAGTCCTGAATGTTTTGTGGATGGAAATCATTTTCCTAGCAGTCCTTATAAAGCTAATTTTATTACTATATAATATAATCATAAATTGTAACTCTAATTTAAATTTCTTTGACCAGAGTATAATGTATCTAGATATTTTGAACATCTGAGTTTAAACTGTCAATTCGTGTCACACTAGTGGTGTCTAAGCAATTGATTGGATAGTTGAATGTAAATCCCCATGCTCAGTAATGTGAGCATATAAAAGATTAAATTATTAAAATATTCTAAAGAGTTGTTCTTCATTTCCAGAAACAGAGATGTAAACAAAGATTTCCTCCTTTTCATCTAGAGGGGTGACAACTATGTTTATTGCTCTCTTCCTGAGGATATTAGGAAATCTGCAGTAGAGTCAGTCTTGATAAAAATTAGAAATACACTAGTCATAATGCTTGAGAACCATTGTTATCCAAATTACACAATAAAGTCTTATTGATGAAAAACATGATCAATATTTTCCTGAAATGATAAAATTTTTCCTGGTAAGCATTGATTCAAAGAACCAGCCCCTTAATTTGGTTGCTTCATCCTAATACAAAACATCCAAACTGATAAATAACTGATTAGGAGGCTTTAAACAGGCATGGGAGGCTGAAACCAGAAGGATCACTATGGGTCTGATCTGTGTAGGGAGACCCTGTAGACTCTCTACTAAATATATTTTATAAAAAAAGTTTCTGTCAAACATTGATCACTGTTCTCAGTTTGCCTCTGGAAACATGTTGATTTTTAAAATTATTTTTATAATTGAACTCTGCTGGTGGAAAGTTCTAGTGGAATGTCTGAAATTTCTATTTACCATTTTTATTTTTCTTGGTGAACACAAAACTGCATATCACCTGACTGTGTTTTTCCACACTTATCTGTTATATTTACATTTGATGTAAATCGGGTAAGTTTTCTATGAATAAATGAGAGAAACACATGAAATTAATGTAAAATTGTCTTGAAATAGTTAAAATAAAATTCAGAAAGACTGGTAGGGAACCTGGGTAGAAGTCAGTGAGTGAAATGACTAAAGCATGGATAATGTACAAAGTAGGAAAGCCTTTGGGCCTCACACTGCACAACAGTGGACTTATCACATTTTCATTTTCCAAAAATGAAACATGAACTTCTGAATGCAGGTGATGTAAATTTTACCACTTAAAGCACCAGTATATATAAGAAGTGATGAAGTCTTTGGCTCCACAATTGAAAACTAGATAATGAAAAGTCTGTAGGTAAAATCTAAACAAACAAAAAATGTCTCATTGCCAAATTTTCAGTTCCAATTAGAATTATATTTTTTTGGTTTAGTAATTCTTAATCTTACCCCATCAGATGAAAGGAGCTTCTACAGCATAGCTATGAGAGACTGTGAAGTTAAAAATATAAATGACACACATAAAATCGATCCTTATGCTATAAAGCTCCCTGAAGTTATTTATGTCAGTACATTTAGTGAGGCTGGCTTAGGTCAGATAATGTAAAATCCACCCTATGTTTTACACATTCTGTGAATGGATGACCTAATTCTTTATAAGCCATTTTTGTACTTAGTAATTTTGCATTTTCTGGAAAGTTAAATGAACACATGGTTGTTTTTATTTTGTAGCATATTTTAAAATGTCAAGCATATGATAATTTTCTTAAACAATAGATTTTAGCAACATTAAGTCCTTGAAGTGCTTCTGTACATAAAAATATTTCAAGACCCCTACTGTACTGCCATTAGATATTTTCAGGCTATATCCTGAGATCAATATTTTAAAATTCCTGTTTAGGTATTGCACTGCAATTACATATTATCTGGAAAGCTACTTCTTAAGAGTCAACAAGGCTTTTGTCCTGAACTCGTTTATATTAATGGTGCACTGGTAGTTATTCAAAAAGGTGTTTGTTTTTTAAACTTAAATAGTCATCAAAAAAAATGAAACTTTCCACATCTTCCATCACTCCTATGGGCTTTGGAAGTCATTGTTTTATTTTTGGCCATCTGAAATACCTCACTTACATTTTAGGCAGCTGTTGTACATTTTCTGAAACAATCTCTTTCCTAAATAAGAATTCAGTTAGGACAAAGAAAATAAGAATGGAAAAAAAACACTACATTTGCTTTTAAACCTATATAATTTGTAAAACAAATAATTTTATAAAATAGAATAATTTTCTCAACGAGTAAATTTGCTTTCTTTCTTTCTTTCTTTCTTCCTTTCCTCCTTTCCTTCACATAACTTCAAGGCACTTCAAATACAAATATTATAGTGCTACTGTGCTGTGCTTTGTTTTGTCTCACCACAGTGTTTCCTGAGGGTGTAATGAGGATGGAAAAGGCAGAAGTGCACTGGTAGAGGGTAGAAGAGGTCACCATCCATCTTCATCTTTCTACTACTTATGACATGGCAAGGACCCAAGTTTCAATAATGCCGGAAGGATTTTGGGCTTCCTGTGTTTTGACTAATTTCTCTGTTTGATCTTAGGCAGAATGTTCCTTAGTTACTTCTCTACTTACAATGACCAGAATTTGCCTTTCTGTTGTGCTTAACTCACATTGCTTAAGATGCATTGTAATGCTACTGTTTTATATGGCTTTATTTTATAATTTAATTTAGGAGCACACAGAGCATTTGTCAACTTTTAATCATTAATGGAACATACACATGTAGAAAAATAAGTTTTTGTTGCACCCAACAACTATATCATGAGTTACGTGGGAATAATTTTTAATGAAATCAGTCAAGTGAATATTTATATTTTATAAATTCAGAATTTAAAAACTAATTATACTATTTTAGCATTTATCACAATAAATTGTATAATATATTTGATTATCTATGAAATATTTATCTCTAATTGTGGTCAATTTATGGCAACTTGGCAGAAGTTTCTAAAAGAGATTAACATTTAAATTTATAGACTATGAAAGACAGATAGCCCACAATATTGCAAAAAGACTAGATTCAATGAATTTGAAGCTTGACTAGAGTAAAAAGTCAGCCTCTTCAAGCAAGAGGGAATTCCCCAAAGGACTTCCTACAGACTAAAAATGAAACACTATTTCTGTGAGGCCTACTGTAAATCTCCGATGATAGCAGTTTCTCATCTAAGATCTGCAATGTAATTCCTGCAATATCTCCAAATTTAAAAAGAAAATTGGTTTCTCCTGTGTATTAGTTAGCATTGTGAGCAGTACAAACTCTGTGACCTCAATTACTTTATGGAGAAAATGCTTTTGCTCTGGCTCACAATTTTGCACGTTTCAGTTTATGATTGACACATGACGATAGAAGTATCACTGTGGAATGGGCTGGTGCCACAGAGATACTCTTTTCATAGAAGCTGGAAAGAAAAAAGAATGTATAGCATGTTCTTCAAAGGGGCTTACGCTAGTGATCTACTTCCTCAGCCACACCCTACCTCCTAAAGGCACATGAGTTTTAGGTACTTTGTCGAAGTAACATAATGATCCCATGGATCTAGTCACCTTCCCAGAATCCTATGTTGAAATACATGAGCCATGGAAGGATACTTCTTATTCAACCCTGACACTGTGCCATACCCAATCTACCAGTGAGCCCATCAAAATTTACTTCCCATCTGCATTTCCCTTAGATCTCTGATACTTTCTTTTTCTTCTTTCTTAAAACATCCATTTCTCAGCTTCTATTCCACATCTTTTTCCATGTCTAACTTACTTATTTGACCTCTTGATGTGCAAGGTTTATGTCACCAGCCTGGTATTGCAACATTATTACCATATCCTGGATCTTCTCAAATTCTGATACTTACTTTGTCTTTTCAATTTGTATTTTATTTCTTGCGGTCTCCTGTTTTGTTTCTTTATGCAATAAGCAAATAGGATGTACGAAGTAATAGAAGTATCTAAAAATAGAACCAAGTAATGTGGTAAGAGTATGGGGGTAAGGAGAAAGCCTGTAATCCTAAATCGAGATCTCCTCTTTATCTTCCTGTACCACAAGGGTGGGAACCACACACAAGATTTTCAGTTTCTCTGCTCACCAGCAGGAAGGCCGGAGCCTATGTTTCAGGTGCACTGGAGCAGGCTAATTCCTTCCCCTGAATCAGTTAGACAGCAATTTAGTCATTGGCTACTTCCTTCTGAGTGCAAATATTTGTGAGATGAAAATGTTGGGACCGTTCTAATGAGACTCTTCCCTCTTTCTGTTGGAAACATAGGGACATTTGCTAGTATTTGCTCTGAAAGCCCAGTGTAGTCCTGGCAAGTGATCATGCCAGGGTGTCTGGTGACATTGGCTCTCAGACTCTGTCCATACTGAGTCTCCAGCAAGTTGTCAGTTAAAGATCATCGTCACTCCTTTCAGATTACGAGCTTTGTTCTTGCTCCCATAAATTATGAGTCTGTTCTGTTCTGCTGGTCACACACATTTTCTTTTTGTTATTTATTTATTTGGTACTGGATCTTGTTCTGCAGCTCAGACTGTAGTAATCCTACAGTCTCAGCCTTCCCAGCACTTGGATTACAGTAGTGTGCCACCACATGCCGTGGGTTACAGGCATTGTGCCCTCAGGATACCAGAGCCCACCTGCATGCTGTACTTGGGATCCAATCCCTGTCCTTGAGCTTGCCAGGCAGGCACTTTACCCACTGAGCTATCTTCTTAGCCCTGGTCTCTCTAATTTTGGAAGGTGAGAAGGACAGTAGTTTTGTTCCATGATCTTCGTTTCTCTTAGACACAGGAAAAAAGTTTTTCAGTTTCTCCTCCTTCTTCTCCTCCTCCTTTCCTTCCTCCTCCTCTTCCTCCTCCTCCGCCTCCTCTTGCTCTTCTTTTTTTATTGAATGCTACTTCCAAGCTTCTTGCTGGATTAAACTTTGGAATTGTGAGACAGCATGATTACCTCAGCTGAACTCTTAAAATAAATCTCTTTAGGCGTATTTGTTTTACATATTGACCTTGGAATAGAGCTTAGGGACATACATTAATGCATCTGTATTTTAAATTTAAAAATAAATATTTGCATGTTTTAGAATAATGTTAGTCCCTTCAGTTATACAGAATATACTATCTTTGTCCAACACTTCAACTAAAAACCTAACATTGGGACTCCCAAAATTCATTTCTCTTCTATTATTAAAGCGCAACATTGCTCTTAACACAGTGGAAAAAGCATGCCCTTGAAGATGTGAGGGAAGTTTTTCTGATAGTGATGATTATGATAATATTCATGTTTCAATTTTAAACTGTACAAATATTTTACACTAAGAATATTACAAATTAATGAGGACAATAAACACTGTGTGTAATTCTACCAGATCTACTATCTTTTAATATTATTTCTACTTTTTGTAATTTTCAATATACAGGTAATATCCCAATATTTTTATGAGACTTATATCACAGTCATCATGGCTAGTTACATATTCTTCACATTTATTATAGCTTTAAAGTTGTTCTCTCAGCCTGGCTAAAAAGCTTAGCAAACTGCTAAGGCAGAGCACAGCGGCTGGGGTTTGATTCCCAGCTTGCCAGGCTGGCCTGGTCCCCGGAGCGTGCTGAGATGGCGATTGAGACTGGGCATGATGGTGCTGAAAGCAAGAGAATCTGTATGAGTCAGACATAGTGCGACCCTGTAGGCCCTGCCCTGAATACAATAAAATAGATAATAAAGTTGTCTTCTCTTAAATAGTTTTGACTTTACTTCACTGAATAACTAGTTGTGAAAACTATGGCAGATGTGTTAAAGTTTTATTTTCATGAAGCTAAATAAGAAAGTTAATGAGAATAGGACAAATTATATATTTAAAATTATATACAGTGGAATATTTTATATGAGATTATGACTGTGACTTTTTAGTGATGAATAATGCTAAAATATTACACTAAAATATTACCTGTTCTACTTAATATGATGTTCCTTTTTCCCCAGTCAACACTTTTGCCTTAGAAAATATAACAGCATGTTAAAGATTTGCTTTGCAATTTCTAGTTTTGTAGTACACAAAAACAGCATTTTAGGAAAATTCAATTTGAAAATATTTTGTTTATTTTTGTTTATTTTTTATTTTTTTTTATGTGGACTGCAAAACATTTTATTATGCCATCAATAAAGAATTATTTATTTATTTATTTATTTATTTTTTAGGATTAATTGATCAAGGCTATATTTTAAATCACTTAACATAAGTTGGCAAATGGCATTTCACAGATGAAAATAAACATGATCAAAATTAGGAGTATGATCATGTAATCTATGGCATTCACATGACAAAAATATTATACTCATTAGTGAAATAAACCAGACCTATATGTGTAAATATCGTATAGTCTCCCTAATATAAGTACTTTAAAGAAGAAAACAAGAACTTAAGGGCATAACACAGCTGAATGTGTTATGGATTAAACAACGAAGTGACTGGAAGCAGACAAAGCAGAAAACATATCAATAGCAAAACCATACACTTATGTAGACAGGA
>PVJA010019742.1:0-22894 GCA_004027025.1 Myocastor coypus
GCTGGTCTCGAACTCACAACAATCCTCCTGCCTCAGCCTCCCAAGTGCTGGGATTACAGGTGTGAGCCACCACGCCCGGCTGAGCCAGCCTTTTTTTAATACTCCCTTTCCTCCCCTCCCAGGACAGGAACTAGTGGGAGGTCTCATTGCCTTCCAGGCCCTTCTAAGGGGAAGGCTTCTCTCTGAACCTGACCTCTAGGCCCTTTGTCAGAATAACAGTCCCTTGCAAGACATTCAGCTCTAGCTTTTACAAATGATGTTCATTCATACCCTTCCTTTCTGCCACTGTAAACCACCCCCTTTCGTTCTTCCTTTTCTCCCTAGCCTCCTAAGGACGAGGGAGCAGAACCTAAGGCATTCCAGGGCTGAGGATGGCAGCAGCTATCAGAGCCCCTGGCACAAGTGTAGTTCCCCCTTTGGTGCAGTTAATGATACCCCTACCCCTGTAGGCAGAGCCTGCTGAGGTCCTTGAAATCCCCTCATCCTGTCCTTTAGGGCTTCTTGGGCTGTCAAGAGCCCAGTGGCTCAGATCATTGCCCTAGACCTGTGAGACAGAGTGACAGAAAAACCATTTAGACTTGAAGTTGGGCTTCTGCCTCTGTGGCAAGAGACCTGGGTTATTAGGTCAAAACCCCTGGAACCCAACACATAATACCCCTGAGCCTCAATTCTCTTGCCTGGAAATGGGCTATTGATCCCTGCCCTGTGTCTCTGGGGGTGGGAGGATTCAGTGAGGAACCCTTGGAGCTGTAATGTTATGCGAGGGCATTGGGGGGCACTCAGTGTAGGACCCTTGTTTCTCCTTCCTCCCTGGCTTGAGTCGGGGTACCAAGAACAGAGTTCCATGTGGAATATGAATTCTGCATTACTTTTGAGTGGATTGTATGATCCATAACCTGTGCTGTTCTTGAGCCTCCTAATACCTTCCATTCTTCATTTATTCCACTAATGAAGAAATTAGAGTCTGATGATGTCATCAAATGTCAAGCCAAGCTTGGAGCCAAGGGATCTTGCTGCAAAACCCAGGTTAGCCAGGTGTAGTGGCACATACTATAATCCCGGTGCTTGGGAGACTGAATCAGGAGGATCATTGAGAGTTTGAGGCTTGCCTGGGCTACATAGTGAGTTCAAGCCCAGCCTGAACTACATAGTAAGAGCCTATCTCAAAAACGAAACCAAACCAAAAACCCAAACCAGGTTTCAATCCCCTGGCATCATATGCCCTGCTGGTCCCATCCATCTGGAAGCTAAGGCAGGAGGAGAATCACTGTGAGGTGGAGACCAGCCTAGACTACACAGTGAGACCTTGTCTACACACACACACACATACACACTTACACACTCACACTAATAGCTCAGTATGTATAACCTGCCCTAAGCACCTCACATGCGTTTTATAAACTTCATATTTGGTTTCTGGCATTTCAAACCCACTTTATAGATAAGGAGACTAAAGTGCACCACAGAGCTGATGTGGCTTCTCTCAGAGTCTCACAAGTTGGAGCCAAGGCAACTAGGAGTTGAACCCAGAAACAAGACACACTGGGACCTTCAGAGTCCAGCAGCTCATGTTCCCTGCCTCTTCTAGGAGTGGGCAGTGGACAAAGGGTGACAGTTATCTCTGCCCTCTGCTGAGCTGCCCAACCTTCTGGAGCACTGATTGCTGGGAAGAAGCAACAGAATGGCTCAGGGCACTGGCTCTCAGCTTCAGTTGCCCCCAACACAATGAAGGACTTGGTGGAGGTGATATTTCCTAACATGGATCTTCTAGGTTTTCCTGGACCCAGGGGTCAAGCTACTTGCCACCAACCCATAGACTGCGGGGAAGGGGAGTCCAAGAGGCCAGCCAGGGCTAAATGGTTCTGCCTTCTGCTCTTCCTTCCATTCTGGGCAGGCTGACGGGTTGTAGACCCAGCCAAGTAGGAGAGGGAGGATGGGAAACTGGCAAGGACTCTCACTGGCTTCTGCTTTGACTGCCTCAGCGTAAAGGATATGGAGGAGAGGTCATGTTCTATGTCGAATGAGGAGACCCACGCGCACACACATACTTTTGCCAGCACCCCTCCCCTTGGCAGCTGAGGCCTCAGTCAGGCTGGGCAGCAACCCTGGACTGTGGATCCTTGCCCTGCTCTGGGAACAGCTGTCTCCTAGCCTAGCCTCTCTCCCTTCTACCATAGCTGCCTTCCTTCTGATATCTCTGGCTCCTCCAGCTCCTAGTCACTTGCCCCTTGCTGTCAGTCAAAGAGGCTTTGTGAAGCAGTCAAAGGGCACAAGATTGAGACTCGCCCCTGCTCAAGACCTTCTGTGGAATCCTGAGTTTGATCCTCAAGGAACATCCCAACCTCTGTCTTTGCTCCCGCCAGATTGCAAGTCTAATCACCTGGAGCCCTGCGATCTCCATGTCCCCCAACCAGACTGTACCACTGTCCTTCGCCAGCAAAGATGAGCAGGCCAGCAGTGTAGCGAGTGAAGGTGGACAGAGGGTGGCAGAGCTCTGGGAGTAGGGTTTTCCAGCTAGCCCAGGCGCAGGAGGCCTGCCCCTTTTCAGGCAGAAGGTCCTTGAAAAATTAATTCTGACAGTAGCCCTTGGGCCTGCTGCATGGCTGCTGAAGGTGGAATCCCGACCCTGGACCACACCGTCAGTAGCATACCTCTTAAGGCCTCCTCTATAGTGTCAGGAAGCCCCACACGTACCGGGAGATGCCAGTCTAGCCTCTCTTTGGGTTCGGAGAAAAGCCTTGTGTAGTACACAACCCTAACTCGACTCCTGTACCCCCAGGGCTGGGCTTTAAGATAATCAGCAAAGGAGTGAAGATGAGGGCGGGGCACACGGGGCGGGGGAGGGCAGGGAAGAGGAAAGCAGGGAAGAGAAACAGTTGCAGGGAAAGCAAAAGGGCAGTCAGGACCTTCCAGGAAAAGCCAGCGCTCTCTCTCGGGGGCTCTGAGAGGCCAGCATCAGTTTGTGGGAACAGAATAAAGGAGAAAGAGGGGGGACCGCAGGGCCAAAGCAAGAGTGAAGATAGGTAGAGACGGGATGGCTAGAAAAGACCTAAGACGGGGTAGGGTAGGGAAATGAGGGACACCCGGAGAAGTTGCCAGGGTGAAGCCCCAGCATCCGGCCTTAGGTTGGGAGGGGGGAGAAAGTCAGGAAACCAGGAAAGCAAAGGTGGTGGGGGAGGCAGGGCCCAGATCTAGTCTCCAGGGAAGGGCAGAGTGGGAAAGGAGCTGGGGCCGGGAGGGGGGGCGGGAGAGATAAAGGGAGCAACGGCTGCAGGGCCGAGAGCTCGGCGACAGGGAGAGAGGGAAGCGGAAATTTAAAAGTGAAGATGCAGATAACGCAGCCTGGAGACGGGAACCCGGGAGGGGTAGGGGAGGAAAGGAGCCGCGAGAGGGGCGGGAGCGCGCTGGAAGGAAAGCTCTGCGGAGGGGATGTTGCTCGGGGGTCCATGGTGGGCAGGCACCCCCGCTCCACCACTGTTTTCAGAGTCGAGGAGTCGGAAAAGCAACGCGCGCCCGGCCCCCCTCCGAGGGCGCGGCTAGGGCCCATCCCCCGCGCGTCTCCCGGGCTGCGGGACGCAGGGGGCTGCCGGGTGTGCTTGGCTGTGGCACTGCGCGTTGGAGACTTTATTGCGATGGGAAGATAAGAGGGGCGGGGGCGGGGTCCGGGGGGCTGAGGCGGCCGCACTTTAATTAAAACGGAAATTGCGGCCCCTGCCCAAGCGGGGGCCAGAGGGTTCCGAGCCGCCCTGTGTAGCTAGGAGCGTCGCTCCAAGACACCCCCCCCCACAGTCCCCCGCCACACCCGGGCTGCCCCCTCCTGCCAGGCCCTGCTGGACCCGCTCTGTCTTCTCCCTATCACCCACGGTCGCCTCGGGCGGGATCGGTGGCCCCGAAGCGCAAAGCCAGACGCACCCCCTCTTGTCCCCCCCCACATCCCACCGCCCAGTCCCCGGCAGCGATGAGACAGAGCGGCGCCTCCCAGCCCCTGCTGATCAACATGTACCTGCCAGGTACCAGGGAGCAGCGGGGGCTGGAGGTACCAGGACCCTGGGCGGGAATCTAAACCAGGATGTGGGGAGGAGTCCTGCGGTCCAAAGGATGCAATAGGGACTGTCAGGTTGCGGGTGGAGGGCTGACTGCAGTTTGGGGCATGCAGGAAAACCTGAAAGGCAGATAAAGAGCTCCGGGGTTTCAGTGTAGGTCCAGAGAACTCGAGGTGAGCCGGCTGGGAGCCCGGGAGCCGTGTGGGGAGCTTCACGTGGTGGAGGACTCGGCTAGTGTCAGGCGCGAGGAGGCTGGAGTCCGTCGGGAGTAGCCCCTTTGCCCTTCCAGCTCCTCACCTTCGTGCCCTAGCGTTCTTACCGGCCAGGCCCTCCAGGCTCCCTCCTCTCCGCTGCGAGGGACTCTGCTGGCTCAGGCTCGGCTGTCTCAAACCCCGCTCGGCTTTATAAGGTTCCAGCCGGCCCCTTCGTAAAGCGGATTTCCTTTTTCCTGGACGCGTTTCCTGACTTGGGCGCTACGGAGGGGCTCTGCGCAGCGCGCTCTGGGGCTGGGCTCCGGGAGGAGGAGCTGGGTGGCCTGGGCCCCCAGAACGAAGCAGCCCTCTAGAGACTTGGCCCCAGGCTCTTTCGGTCAAGTCCACAACTTCCGCCCGGGTTTACCGTACTTCTTTCTTGTGCGCCACAGATCCCGTCGGAGACGGTCTCTTCAAGGAAGGGAAAAGCCCGAGCTGGGGGCCGCTGAGCCCTACGGTGCAGAAAGGTGAGCTGGGCCGTGCGCTGGGCAGGTGGAGGTGAGGGTAAAGGTTGGGGACTGAGGCAGGAACCTCAGTGGAAGGCAGCCACCCACACACACCCGACAGGGAGGCTGGGAGCCGCGTGCATGCATCCCAGGTTCTACAAAGAGGCCCAACTGTGGGGAGGCCTCTGGGGAGACATTCCCTCCACCTTTGGGACTTGCATTTTCTGAGTCCTAGGGAGAGGACCCCATTTCAGACCTTCTTTATCTGTTATGTGATCCAGCTTTGGGGCCAGGCCTGAGGTGCTTAGTGCCCTTTCCCTGCCGGTAGCAGACACAGCACACCGCCCAAGGAAACAGGGAGAATGATTCCCCTGTCACAGGCTCTGCCCAACGGGTAGAACCCCTGCCATGCTTCCTGCTTGCCTACTCAGTCTACTGAGTCAGCACAGCTCTGCCTGGGAAACCGAAGGCCATTGTTGTTGGTTCCCAGGTTGGCTGCCAACTCTCAGGATCACTAAATTACCCTGTGGTCAGCAAAGCCTCTAGGCAACCGCTCCTTGAGTCTCAGCACCCTAGTCGGCACCGTAGCTCTCCCCAAGTCACAAACCATGAAAAGGCAAAGTTGGAAGCTGGTTCCTCCGGAAGAAGGGGAGCATGACGCTAAGCTTGCCACAATCCATGGCAGGTGCATGTTTTAGTGCAAACCTTTCCATGCTTCTGATCTTCAGACTAACTCACACAGTCCGGGTCCACCTTGGGTGGATTAGAGTTGAAGTCATGGGACAAAGAAACCTCTAGGTTCTGAGCCAATGACTGAATAGGAAAAGGGGTTCGATAGACTTGACTTAATCCAATAATTGGACAAACGAGGAAATTCTGTTTTATTTCAAAGGGAGTGGGGCGATTGTATCAAGATATTGTTCCTCTTAAGCTTCAAGACAAGGGAGCAAGAATTCCAGGGCCTTGACTCCTTCACTGACTGCATCTCTAGGGAAGACCTTCTTGCCACCCCAGGCAGCCCCCAAATTGGAAGGCAATTGGGCAAGAGCAGGAGGAGTTAAAGTCCAGCACAAATATTCCTCGGCTTTCTCTCTGCTCCCTAGCACTGTCCATCAGGTGCCAGGGAACCATGGCACCTTCTCCCACAAGGGATCCCGCCTGGTCCGAAAAGAGAGTCCTGGAGAGCCTTAAGCAGGAGCTGTGCACCTGAAACCAGCTAGATCAGGGAGACCCTGGGAGTTCTCCCCAGTATACAGGGCCTCCGCTCTTCGTTCCCAACTGACAAGGTGTCTCAAGGACACTGGGTGCCAGGAGCTGGTTGGGTTTTGTGCAGCAGTGACCACTGCCATCCTATTGCATGCCTGACCCTTTCCTTCTGAATTTCTGGATGAGGTCCAACTGAGGTGCGCAGTCCATCTTTCAGGGCAGCCCAGTGCGAGCTCTGTCCTGAATAGGAGCTCATATAGTCCTTGGACACCTTGGGAAACCAAGGGCTGGGGTTCGAGGTTTCTTCCCGGTAGAGGAGAGAGAGCACCTTCTATACCCTCAGTATCCTTAGAACAATGCAACTAAGCCCCTCTGTCCACCAAGTTGAAGCTGTGTTTCTACAGTGTCAAAGGGGCCAGTAACGGCTTTACTGATCCCCCCTCCCCGACCCGCCCGACCAGTCACACCCACAGCAGCCTTGGAGGAGCCCTTTTTCTCTCACGGGACCCTCCTGTGTCCGGTCCGTTTCTTGCCTCTCCTTTCCCACCACCCAGTTCCCATCCAGTTCGTGGCTGACCGTCCCCTTTCCTGCAGGCAGCGGTCAGATTCAGCTATGGCAGTTTCTGCTCGAACTCTTGGCCGACCGCGCAAACGCCGGCTGCATCGCTTGGGAGGGTGGCCACGGCGAGTTCAAGCTCACAGACCCGGACGAAGTGGCTCGGCGCTGGGGCGAGCGCAAGAGCAAACCCAACATGAACTACGACAAGCTGAGTCGCGCACTGCGCTACTACTACGACAAGAACATCATGAGCAAGGTGCATGGCAAGCGCTATGCTTACCGCTTCGACTTCCAGGGGCTGGCGCAGGCCTGCCAGCCGCCGCCCGCGCACGCCCACGCCGCTGCCGCCGCTGCCGCAGCCGCGGCCGCTCAGGACGGCTCGCTCTACAAGCTGCCAGCCGGCCTCGCGCCGCTGCCCTTCCCCGGCCTCTCCAAACTCAACCTCATGGCGGCCTCCGCCGGCGTCGCGCCCGCCGGCTTCTCCTACTGGCCGGGCCCGGGCCCTGCCACCAGCGCCACCGCAGCGCTCTACCCTAGTCCAGGTTTGCAGCCCCCGCCGGGGCCCTTCGGCGCGGTGGCCGCCGCCTCGCACTTGGGGGGCCATTATCACTAGACAGGGTGCCCGGCCGCACGCGCGGCCTCCCCACAGCCTCGACGCCGGAGGCTATCCTCGCTTCTCGGGAAGGGATGAATCTGCCCCACGTTCCTTTCCCAGATTTGACTCTGCTTGTCGTCCCGACCCTCCGGAGGGTCGGAGGTCTCCTTGATCTTCCTTAAATTCTAGATTCACCCCCACTGAGCCCCGAGTCCCCCACCCCAAGGAAGTCGACTGTGACCCCTCTTTATTTTCTCTCTACTGGACCTCTGTGTCAGGCCTAGAAAGTCCCTCCACTCTGACCCCTAGGTTCCCAAATCCAAATCTTTTTTTTGCCTTTTTCCCCCCCCACGGGGCTGGCCCTCCTGGCACCTGGAGGCCTCTTCCTGGAACTGGAGCAGGTTTGGCACAGGCCACAGTCAAGACTTGGGGTCCCCTTTCTCCCCTCCGGACATCCTGGCGGCGTGTTTCTATTCCCTCAGCCCCATTAAAGTTCCTCAGCTCCCCGCGGCCTCCTCTCGGATTCTTTACTGCTCCAAGACCCTCTGCGAGCCGATCGGGGGGGAGAGGCCCAGCTCACGCCCCCGCCCCGCAGAAAGGTTTCCAGAAAGAGCTCCAGAGAACTCGCACAGGTCCTGGGTGCTGCTGTCCAGAGCGAAGAGCTCCTGGGGTAGCTCAGGCTGGAGGGAGACCATCTGCGTAGGTCCCTGACCTCTCACCCCACCAATCGCACCCCACACCCCCACCTTCCAACCTCGTGCACATCCTCTAACCTGCTCACATCATCCAGGCCAGCCACCTGCCTCTGTCCCCCTTCCACCATTCTTTTGTTCGCTTTCCCTCCCACCCTCTCTTCTTACCCAGTTCTCACTCCTACTCCTCTCGCGGGCTCAGACCCGCTCGCCGCTCCGGGTTGCGGTGGCCACCACGTCCCGAGATCTGCCGGCTCACTTTTCCCTCCCACCTTCCCGAGCTCTTGCTCCCTGCCTGGGATGCGGCTATACTTCCTTCTCATAGGCGGTGCGCGCCCTCTGCTGGTGTGAGGAGGGTAGGGCCCTGGGGTCCTAACCACACAGCCCTGGAGGGACTCCTGACTTCTTTACACTTCAAGGAAAAGCCCAAAAGGAGGCCCCTAGCCTTTCAAGCCAGATTAGGCCTTGGGAAGTCGAGTGAATCATCCTGGCTTTGTCTGGCTGCGACTGCGTCTTTTCTCTCCTTTTCCAAAAGTGGTTGGCTTGAAAGTAACATTAAAAGCCTTCCTTAAGCCAAAATGAAAACAGCCCTGGACAAGCCCCTCAAGTGCTGGCTAGGCTTTCGAGTTGTACCCCAAATGAACCCTGGCTATCATCCTGATAGTTTTGGTATTTGCTTCCCAAGTCCTATTCTGCTAAGCAAGGTGGGAGGTGACCGTTGAGATGTCCCTGTGCCCCAAAGAAAGGAAGGAGAGTGTAGATTGAAAGTGGGACAGTAGGAGTTGGCATGGCTCTGAATTTCACTTCAGTTCCACTTGTGGGGAAAGGCTCTCAACAAAGCTGAGATTCCTATCAAGGAGCACAAGGCCCTGTTCTTAGACCCTTAAATGAAACAAAAGCCATGTGTGGATCATGGCAAGGGTGGGACTAGCAGAGTAGGTGTAAAGTAGCAATGCCATAGGCAAAGGAGGGCAAAATAAGTTCTTTCAGCCTGAGGATCCATGGGTGGAGATGTGGTAGTCAGGATGAAGGGCTCCACCTGCTTTAATAACTTTGCCCCCAGCCATACCATACACACTATTGGGAAACACAGGAGGAGAGCAAACGAAAAGCACACAGTGTAGTGGATCAGGAGAACCTCTGGGGGAAAGCAGCTGGGAGCTGGCCTTTTTGATTCAAAGGACTGTGCTGAGGTAGGAGCCTGGGGTACTTGTGACCAAAGGCAGTAGCAAGAAATGTGGCTAAGGGGCTGGCAGGATGGCTCAGTGGTCTAAAGCGCCTGCAGGTGGCTACAGGGACCGTGGTTCGATCCCCCGCACCACATGCTGTGCCAGCCCTGCCTTCAGGGCAGGCTGAGCTGGTCATAAAAGTAAATAAAAAAAACAGCTGGGCGTGGTGGCGCATGCCTGTAATCCCAGCACTCGGGAGGCTGAGGCAGGAGGATTGGTGCGAGTTCGAGACCAGCCTGGGCCACAAAAGTGGGCTCAAGGCCAGCCTCAACTGCATAGCAAGACCCTGTCTCAAAAAGACAAAATAAATAAATAAATAAATAAAAATAAACAAACAAAAGTTCTGAAACAAGAAAAAATTAAATTAAAAAAACATTAAAACAAAGAAATGTGGTTAGAAGCTACAGTAAGATAGATGTCACCTTGAAGTAATAAAGAGTCTCTGTCATGGGGTACAGCACCAGAAAGCACGTGCAGCAGACCCTCCTATGAGAAGCTAAGAGGGCTGTGAGCTGACTTCTTTGTGAAATTCTTGAAGCCCCATAGTGAGTGGGCAAAAGAGGTATTGATTGCACTAGTAGTCAGCTAGGGGAGATGTTAGGGGAAGGGAGCCCCTCAGGTATGAAATACACCTGAAACACTTAACCCTCCTTCTCTCCTGCACATACAAGCAGGTGGGAAGAATAAGAGATAGGTCTAGAAACCAGAAAGCCTCAGTTCCAATTAAACTTGGTAACTAACTTGCTATGTGACCTTCAGATAATCACATTCCTTTCCTGGGATTCCTTTCTCATTGAAATAATGAAGCTGAGCCAAGGATCTGAAGACTCTTCAGCCAAACCTCAGGGGTCACCTAGGTGACCTGCTCAAAAAGCAACAACAGCAGCAACAAAAAAGGGTTGGAAACCATCTCTGCAAAGTCAAATCCAAAACAACCTCTTCTCCAGGCCATCACAGCTCTAGTGGCTCCCTGTCTCCATATGTCCAAGCCCTTAATTCCTGTGTTCCTGGAAAGACTGCATTCCTCCCACAACCTGAAACAGACATCCTCTCACCATACCCAGAGTCCGAGTGTTCTAAATCTGGCCTCATTGGTCCTTGGCCTTTCAAAGTTATTGCTCTTGGGCCTGGCGGGATGGCTCACTGGTCTAAAGGGCCTGCTTGGGAGCTTGGGCGGCTTCAGGGACTGCGGTTCCATCCCCGGCAGTGGTTCAATCCCCGGCACCACATGCCGCGCCAGCCTTGCCCTTGGGGTGGGCTGAGCCGGCCATAAAAAAATGAGTGAATAGGGGCCCGGCGGGATGGCTCAGTGGTCTAAAGCCCCTGCTTGGGAAAGCTTGGGCGGCTTCAGGGACCACGGTTCAAACCCCAGCACCACATGCTGTGCCAGCCCTGCCCTGGGGGTGGGCTGAGCTGGCCATAAAAATGAGTGAATAAGTAAACAAAGGTTCTGGAACAAGAAAAAAAATAAATAAATAAAATAAAAAATTATTTTAAAAAAATGAGTGAATAAACAAACAAAGGTTCTGAAACAAGAAAATAAATTAAAAAAAAAAAACAACAAAGTTATTGCTCTCACTCCTGCTTCCCCCTCCCAAACCAGCAGCAGCCCCTCTTGCATTCTTAAACTGCTCAGCCTTCTGTCTACACCTCATTCATGTCCCTGGTGAAAAATAAGGCTCACTCCCTTGCCATCCCCTGTCATGGGCTCACACCACAGAGATTCCTGGGTACCTTCACCTCCACTGTTTTACCCTTCCCCAAAGGTTAGGAAGGAAGACAGGGTGCATATGACTTTATCTGCTTCCGGGATAAATAAAACAAGGACCATAATGCCAAATGACTCTGCTGAAGTCTCAGGGTCTACTCCAGGACCCATGTCAACCACTTCCACTACCAGATCTTTCTTCCCCATTCCTCTGCCTGACTTCTCTGTAGTCCCCAGTGGCCTTTGATTACTTTCTTTGAGGATCGCTCCTTGCAGGACCATGTAAACCCGTGGCCCCTCCAGGGACGTGGGCTGTGCATACCTCAGCTCCCTCTGACGTCACTCAGAGACGTACGCTGAAGCCCTGTGAGGATATCAGTGCATACAGTGAGATTTTCAAGGTCACAGGGTAGCCATGCCACTGAGGCCAACAGCACATTCCTGCACATTAGCTTATGTGACCACTCAGTCTGGATTGCTATGGTCTCCTCTCTCAGTGCCTCTCTTCTTTCCTTCAGTATGTCTTTCAAGGGTATACAAAGCCACTTTAGCTCATTCCTTGAGCGATTTATAATTCATATCAGGTGGAGCTGCTGTTAATAAAAATAGGGTTTACTACGCACAGAACCTCACCTTGTACTAGGATCTGTCCTACGCTAGTCTTATGGAGGTGGCATCTCCATCAATATGGCCACCACATGCCACGTGCAGTGGTTACTTCCATCTTCAGGAAACTGAGGCTTTAAAGGGTTAAGTGGCCCAGCCTGTGACCTTGGAACTCAAGTCCTCACCATCCTAAAAGCTCTTATTCTGCTGAACCTTCCCAATAACTTCCTTACAAACAGTACACATCAGGTCCATTCTGCAGTGCCCATTGTGTGTCTGGCCTAAATTGTCCATTCACAGCAGAACACTGGCTAAGTTGGTAGCTTGTCTTATAACTGTTAGCCAGGCATGGTGGCCCACACCTGTAATCCCAGCACTCAGAAGGCTGAGGCAGGATGATTTCAGGAGTTTGAAGTCAGCCTGGGCTACATCGTGAGTTCAAGAAAGTGTCAGTTATGGCTGTAACTGATAAGGAGCAAATTACGTGCTTCCAGGCTTTGCTTTCCTACCTGTGGTCCTACACACTCAGCACAGGTCATGGTGTTCAGAGGCGGGAGTGCGATATGACCGTACCTTGGCTTGGGCAGTGTGTCCTGCCTTGGCCTGGCCAGCAGGATTTCTCCCTGACTGTCCTCCATGGTGGGATGGTGTATCTCACATCTAGAGGCAAGTGGCTCAGTGATCCATTGACTGTGACTTTTTCTATTTTTGAGAGGCTTCTCTTGGTGGATTCTGTTTGTTATTTCCTTTTTCACATGCCATTCTTATGACCCAAAACAACATAGCATGGCGATTAAGAGCAGGGCATAGGCCGGGCGTGGTGGTGCACACCTGTAATCCCAGCACTTGGGAGGCTGAGGCAGGAGGATTGGTGTGAGTTTGAGACCAGCTTGGGCTACAAAAGTGACCTCAAGGTCAGCCTGAACTGCATAGCGAGACCTTGTCTCAAAAATGCAAAAAAAAAAAAAAAAAAAAAGAGCAGGGCTTTGGGTTGGACTTCCTGGGCTTGAATGCCATGAACTCTGTCATCTATAAGCCATGTGACCTGAAGTGAATCATTTTATTTCTCCGTGCCTCACTAACCTCATCTGTAAAATGGGTATGATAAGATGGAATCTAACTCCCAGGATTGCAATATAGATGAAATGGTTATATCACTATATTGGCACATGCACTTTCTTCTGCATTTTCTATTATTGGACAAGCAAAATTAACCCCAAGTAAACATCTGTCTCCTTTAATCCCAACCAGACGTCATGGGAAGGAACATGAATGACTATACTTCCTTTTTCCTGCCAGTCTAGGCCTCAACCTGGACCATAAAGTGAGCTACTCCATGAACCACGTCTTGACTGAACCACATGATCACAGAGACTGGATTCCTGCACTCAGAACATCTTCCTTTGCTCTCTTGAGTAAGAAGAGAATCACTGAATTTAGAATTGTGAGATGAGCCAGTTAGCCATGAGCCCGAGCTTTGGGAAGATGCCTACAATGCCCTGAGAGTTTTCTCCTCTAAGATATGGACAAGAGTAATACATCCCTTGGTTGTTGTGTGAGCTATCACATTAAATTTGGAAGTGAGAGGTTTTATAGCAACTAACAACATAACTACTGTCCAAATCGCATTTGACTTTACAACAATGCCCTGGTGACATTGTTATTTGCTCCCTTCCTCGAATCAGGAAAACAGAGTGTCTTAGTTACTCTTCTATCGTTGCTGGGACAAATACCTGACACTCAAAATGAAGGAAGCAAAGGTTTATTTAGCTCACAGTTACTGGAGGTTTCAGTCCATATTTGGCTGGCCCAAGGCTGAGTGGAACAGGGCAGAGAGCATCCAAGTCATGGTGGCAGAACAGCAACAATACGGTGGCAGAGGCAGCCAATCAATCAGGGCAGCAGAACAGCACTAGTCTGTCTCTCTGTCTCTCTTCATATTCCTATCAGGCTCTCTGCCTGAGGATATCTGCCCTAGACCACACCCATTGTCCCAGCCCTACTCAGACCTATAATCCCATCAGTACTAAAACACATAATCCCAGTGACTCATGAGTCAAATCTCAATCTATAGAAGTCCCTGCCCAATGACTACATGAGGCTTTGGGGGGGACAACTAGACATAAACCATAACACGGAGGTACAAAGCATTAAATAACTTGCTCGGGTTCATAGAACTGAAAAGTGGTAGAGATCCAATTCAAATGCTGGTAGCCCAGGTTTTATTCCCTCTAATTTCCCTGATTCATGGAGGAATTTTCAGATTCTGAGAGGCTCAGGAGGTGATAGGGAGATTTTCCCCATCCACAAGCCAAACTGAACCTGTCCCTAATTCCACCACTCACCCAGGGTTCTAGACAAGTTTTAAAGTCAGAAATGCAGTTTAGAAATCTTGTGGCCAGGAGCTGGGGAGATAGCTCAGTAGAATAAGCACTTGCCTGGAAAAGCACAAGGGCCTGAGTTCAATCCCTGGTCCTGCAAAAAAAAAAAAAGAAAGAAATCTTATGGCCTATTGTGGCTGTTGTACTTGTATTTATCTCTACCAATGTGGTAGAGTAGAAGAAACCTGGAGGGCGGTGGTTTCAAATGCCACCTCAGCCTGTTTTTTGTGGGACTGAGAAGGCTACTTACTGTCTCAGAGACAGTGACGATAGACCCTGATCAGAGCCACCTCGATGGATTGCAGTGGGGACAGAACGTGTGCAGAGTCCAGTGCAGGGGCTGCCCTGAGCCTTTCATCCTCTTCCAGGATTCATCAGCCCGCAGCAGAGATCTTCCCTGCAAGCCCCTGGCATTTTCCACCAGTTTAATCCTCTGACTCTGCCTCAATTCTCCAACTGTGAGTCAGAAGATCTCCTTTTTCAAGGTCAGAGGAGGAGGAAGTCGCTCAAGAAGGCTGCAGGACCAGAGCGTGAGTGTGGGGTTCCTCTTTCTGGAAGAGGCCAAGTTGCTTAGCAACACTGCAGCAGGCATCAGGGAAGCTCCAGGCAGCGCTGCTCTTTTTTTGTTCTGCAGCATGGAGATATCCAGGGCAACACTGGATAGGGAAATGAAGGAGAAGAGCGGAAAAGGCCCCTGGCTCTGACAGTGAATTCCCTTTGACCATCTTCCCAGGCTTCTCATTCTTTTTTTTTTTTTTTTTTTTTTTTTTTTTTTTTTTGAATTTTTTTTTTTTTTTTTTTTTTTTTTTTTTTTTTCTTGTTTTTTAGAACTTATGTTTGTTTATTTATTTATTTTTATGGCTCGCTCGGCCTGCCCTGAGGTCAGGGCTGGCGCAGCATGTGGTGCCGAGGATCGAACCGTGGTCCCTGAAGTTGCTCAAGCTTTCCTAAGCAGGCGCTTTAGACCATTGAGCCATCCTGCCAGGCCCTCTCATTCTTTATTCCTTTTTTTTTTAACCTCTGATGTATGGTTCTAGGGCCCATCCTCCAGACACATCTGTTATGAAGTCACATCTGTGTTCAGGCACTGCAGGGACAGGCTCTGGACCACCTCATACTTATTTCATGAGTCACAGCCTACAAACCACATCCATACGCAGGTTTTCACCTGATATAGTGGCCTCCCTAGGTGTGGGAATGTTATTGTACTCGGCCCTTTGTATCCATATGCTTCACGTTTGGGTGTTTAACCAACCATGGAGATGGAAAATATTTGTAAAAAATTTGCATCGGTTGCTAGGCATGGTGGCACATGCCTGTAGCTACATGGGCAGCTGAGGCAGGAAAATTGTAAGTTTGAAGCCAACCTGGGCAAATAGTGAGAGCCTGCCTCAAAAAAAGACTTAAAAAAGATGAGGCTATAGCTCAATGGTAAGATACTTGCCTAGCACATGGGAGATCTTGTGTTTAATTCCCAAAAGTAAATATATATATAATCTATACTGAACATGTGCAAGATGTTTTGTCTTTATAAGTAATAGAGTTTTGGGGCTGGGGAGATAGCTCAGTAGAATAAGCGTTTGCCTGGCAAGCACAGGGTCCTGATTTCAATCCCCTGTACCATGGAAAAAAATAAAAATAAAAATAAATAAATATAAGTAATAAAGTTTACATAGACCACTGAGCCATCTCGCTGGCCCTGCAAATCTCAGGTTATTTCCCCCACATCCTACTAGCATGAGTGATAGTTCAGGCCATAGGACACACAGGAGTGTCTGTCATCCTAATGGCCTCAGTGCCCCCAATGCACCCCCTCCTCACCCTTGTCACTAGGAAGGTGGGCTATGAAGGCAGGGCTCAGCCCTCCTCCCCTGCTGGCCTCAACAAGCCTGGAGGGAGGTTCCTGGAGAGAGAAGTCTCAGGAGGACTCTGTTGTGCTGTCCCAAAGGCCCAGGCACAGGAATGCTCCTTCATTAGGCCAGGCTGCACAAATATCTACATGCCAGCAACTGAAGCCCATCCCCTGGCTGGCATTCCAGAGAGAGGCACGTGGGTCCCACTGGAACCCAGGCCTGACAGCACAGAGTAAACACATGCCACCTAGGTCGCAAGAGAGCTCAGATGCAGCCAGGACTACAAGCTCCCCTGACTGTGTCACCAGCCAGCAGAGCTGCTCAGGGCATCCCAGGACCTAGTTCTAGAGGGGCCTCTATCCATATTCACTAACAGTTCTTTACTGCCACAGCATAGTCGTCACCCCAGCAATGGCCCTATTGTCACATCTTTCATAGATGTTTGATTGACACAAGAAATCCAAGGGCCAGCGAGATGGCTCAGTGGCCTAAAGCGCCTGCAGAGGAAAATAAGGTCAGCACTGAGACCGCTCCTCAATCCCTGGCACCACATGCTGCACATCCCCACCCCAGGGCGGGGAGGGCCAAGCCAGCCATAATACAAACAAATAAATGAGGTTTAAGAGAAATAAATAAAAAAAATCTTAAAAAAAAAAAAAAGAAAGAAATCCAAGAGTCTTGCTTCTATTTGACAGATAACCCTGACCCAATCCCAGGGACTGAAAAACATGCACTGAGCTACACTTCCAGCCCTTTTATTAGGTTTTGTTTATAGATAGTGTCTTACTGAGTCTCTAAGTTGTCCAGACTGGCCTTGAACTTGTGACCTTCCTATCTCCCACCATAGTGCTGTTTGTGCTAGTCAAGATGGTGTTAAGTTGATTGGCACAGGAGTCTCCCAGGAATTGGTAGACCACACATCTGGGTGTGTCTGGGTGTCATGGAGAAACGACTCTGGGTACCATCTCTGGTCCCTGGCACGCTCCTCTCCTGTGCTTTGCTTCCTGGCCACAATGAGCAGAGCAGCTTTGCTCCCCATGTCCTTCTGCAACTATGCTCCCACCTGAAGCCAGCCACGGGTTGAGCTCCCAAAGCTGTGATCAAAATTAAATCTCTCCTCTCGTTTGCGTGCATCAGGGAGAGAGCTCAGTGGCCTAAGCACCTGCCTGACAATTGCAAGGATCTAGGTTCAATCCCTGGTACTACAGGCTATGCCAGCCCTGGAACCTAGGGCACACTGAACCAGCCACTGAAACGAGGCGTGATGGTGCACACCTGTAATTCCAGTGCTGGGGAGGCTGAGACAGGAGGATCACTACAAATCCAAGCTGTATATCAAGACTCTGTACCAAATAAATAAATAAAGTTATTTATTTATTTATTTATTTATTTTAAAAATAGTAAAAACAGACAAGACTGTTTGATGTTGGCACCACTTTGTATTAATCTGGGGAAAACATTTTTATTTGTAATTCCTACCACCTATAAAAATTCCAAGATATATTAAGAAATGAAATAAATACATTATAAAATATTAGAATAAAATTTTTGAAAATTGAAATGCAAAAACAAATCAACCTCTAAGCCCAGCATAAAGCAGTACCTGTGCAAAGAAGAGATGGAAATAAATTAGGAGGAGTTATTATATTTGGCTGTATACTTAATGACTACCAAAACAAACATGGAAACAGCCACTTGTTTTACTTAATTTATTCAGTGCCCACTGAGTTATAGGATTTTACAGCACAGGCTCTCTAATGTCCTGAGTCCTCACTGACCTTGAAGGGTTAGGGCCAAAATATTGGCTATCCTTGTAGCCTTCTTTTTCTCTAATTTTTTGATCTGAACACTTAAGTTGTCAACCCTTCAGAAGAGAAACTTAGTGACACTATTACTCTATATCAAAGGTACTTGATCTTAATACCACTATCTTTCTGAATATCAAATGCCCTAGACTTAACATGGAGCTGGTATTTTCCATCAGTCATTGATGTTCTAATAAATCCCTATAGAATTGATTTAAAAAGTTGTACATTTTTACACAGACATTTAGAAATCTAACCATATGCAAAACTGTAGCAAGTCAATCTTACGGCATTTTTCTTTGTCTCTTATCCTCTTTTATTAGCCTTTCTTTGTTTTTTTTTTTAAACAAATCTTTACCTAAGAGTATAGCAATAATTTTGTTTTTGTTTTTGTTTTTTGCAGGACTGGGGTTCAAACTCATGACCTTGCACTTGTCAGGCAGGCTCTTATGCCATGGAGCTATCTCCCCAGCCCTCCAGTATAGCAATAATTTCAGTGACGTTAGAAGTAGCACACATCTAAAAGCAAGCAGAAACGTTAGGAAATTTGGCAGGGGCAAAACCATGCACTTATATATACAGGATGAATTAGACAGTGCTCCTAAGAATCTCCAACAGGTTTTTGACACTGAGTATCAATGTGCAATACTAAAACCATGCTTGGAATGCTCATCATTCTTGTCTTTTAGATGTGTGCTGCTTCTAACATCAGTGCCCTAGGAGATAAGTTAGAGGCATTCTTATACGTGGATGCATGTTATATCATTTCTTATGGTAACACGAAGTTGAATACAACATAATAACATGAGTAAACACCAGCTCTCATCAATTGAAATTCTACATTCCAGGTGCTGTGCTAATTAGTACTAGATGTTTTAAAAGGGCATGAATAAGTTAATGTGAAGGGGAAAGATACCCTTAGCCTTATTATTTGAACAAAAGGCACCAAGTCTTCTATGGCACTTGGCACTTGTAAATAAGACAGAGAAGCATCCTCTAAACGGTCTTGGATAGATGCTACACACACACACACACACACACACACACACACACACACACACACACACACTGTGTTAGATAGGGGCCTCCCTTAGCGAGAGACATTTTTTTTTGTTTGTTTTTTTGGCTGGCTCAGCCTGCCCTGGGGTTGGGCTGACGCAGCATGTGGTGCTGAGGGATCGAACCACGGTCCCTGAGGGGGCCTAAGCTTTCCTAAGCAGGTGCTTTAGACCACTAAACCATCTTGACAGCCCCAGCAAGGGACATTCTTAAACCCTAGGGATTTGGAAACAGCTTAAGCAGGTAGAGAGCAAACCTGCCTTTGGATGTTTCATTGTAGCAATGCTAACATGGAGTGAGAGAAGGGGATGGTACTGTAGATGTGTGTCTCTTTTTCTAGACAATGTCTAGCCTAGCTATTTTCCTCTCCCACTCTCCCCTCTTCCTCCCTTCCTCCTTTCCTCCCCTTTTCTCCATTTCCTTCTTCCCTTCCTCCTCTTTCTCCCTCCCTCTCACCTCCATCTCCGTAAGTGTGTGCCCAGAACTATGTTAGGTACCAGGGAATGCAGCAGTGAATACGGTAGATATTTTATTAAGAGGATAAAACATTAATGATCTTGGGGCTGGGGAGATAGCTCAGTAGAATAAGTGCTTACCTGGCAAACGCAAGGACCTGAGTTCAATCCCCCAAGTCCACTAATAATAATAATAATAATAATAATAATAATAATAATAATCTTTTTATTTTTATCTTTTGTCTTTTGGAGATAGGGACTCACTATGCAGTTGAAGCTGGCCTTGAGCTCACTTTGTAGTGCAGCTGGCCTTGAACTTGCAATGATCCTCCTGCCTCAGTTTCCCAAGTGCTGGGATTGCAAGCATGCACTATCACTCCTGGCTTTTTAATTATCAGGTGTAGCCAAATTGTCAGAAAAAAATATCAGCAGCACATGATGAAGGGCGATCACAGGGCACGTAGATGAAAATTCATTAGGAAGGAGCTGGCTGTTAAATAAAGCTGCAATTGCTGTTTAAAGAACTCTCTCTTCTGTAATCCCAGCACTCGGGAGGCTGAGGCAGGAGGATTGGTGCGAGTTCGAGAACAGCCTGGGCTACAAAAGTGAGCTCAAGGCCAGCCTGAACTGCATAGTGAGACCCTGTCTCAAAAAGACAAAAAAAAAAAAAAAAAAAAGAACTCTCTCTCTCTCTCTCTCTCTCTCTCACACACACACACACACAGAGAGAGAGAGAGAGAGATGGAGGGAGGGAGGAAGGGAGAGGGAGAAAGAGAAATGTGAGATCAGGTTGAGTACATAGCTCGATGATAGATAAAGCACTGGTTGTATGTGCATATGTGCAAGGCCCTGGGTTTGATTCCTAGCACTAAAAAAAAACAAAAAAGGGAGAAAGGAAGAAATGAAACAAACAAGTAGGACCATGTCACAATGTCTTCAATCTATTATTTTATATATATATATATATATATATATATATATATATATATATATATGCATGACTTTTATGGTCCATAATGTTTCAATGAATAGTAAGTTATCACCATTTAAATTTATTTTTTATTTTTTATTTTTTTGTCTTTTTTGAGACAGGGTCTCACTATGCAGTTCAGGCTGGCCTTGAGCTCACTTTTGTAGCCCAGGCTGGTCTCGAACTTGCACTGATCCTCCTGCCTCAGCCTCCCACGTGCTGGGATTACAGGCATGAGCCACCACACCCGGCCACAATTTAAATTTAATTTCCTATTGATGTTCATTTATATTATATCTTATTTTTATTATTGTAAACAATCTTTTTTTGGGGGGGGGTCTTTTTGAGACAGGGTCTTGCTATGCAGTTGAGGCTGACCTTGAGCTCACTTTTGTAACCCAGGCTGGTCTCAAACTCGCACCAATCCTCCTGCCTCAGCCTCCCAAATGCTAGGATTACAGGCGTGAGCCACCACGCCTGGCTTATAAACAATCTTATTATAAGTTTTCACATATTATTGTTTCCACTAAAAGTTTTTCTTTTGGGGCCCGGTGGGATGGCTCAGTGGTCTAAAGCTCCTGCTTGGGAAAGCTTGGGCGGCTTCAGGGACCGCACTTCGATCCCAGGCACCACATGCTGTGCCAGCCCTGCCCTCAGGGCAGGCTGAGCTGGCCATAAAAATGAGTGAATAAACAAACAAAGGTTCTGAAACAAGAAAATAAATAAATAAAAATTTTTTTAAAAAGTTTTTCTTGGGCCCGGCAGGATGGCTCAGTGGTCTAAAGCACCTACAGGAGGCTGCAGGGACCACGGTTCGATCCCTGGCACCACATGCTGCGCCAGCCCTGCTCTTGGGGCAGGCTGAGCCAGCCATAAAAACAAATAAACAAACAAAAGTTCTGAAACAAGAAAATAAAAGTTTTTCTTTTGTGAGACAGGGTCTAGCTATATAGTCCAGATAAGCTTTGAACTCACTGTGTAGTCCACTCTGGCCTTGATTTGTGATGTTCCCCCTGCCTCAGCTTCCTGAATGCTGGGGTTTCAGCAAATGTCACCTCACTGGCTGCCCCATTAACTCTTTAGGGCACATTTCTGGAAGCCTTGTAACCAAGTCAGAGAACCCCCTGCTTTCCACACTTGGATTTATAGCCAGTCTTTCCAGAAGACTAACTTGTTCATTTCCCCATGGCTGGACTTCCCGTTCTTCTTTTTTTTAGAATTTTTTATTTATTTATTTATTTATTTATTTATTTATTTATTTATTTATTGTTTCAGAACCTTTATTTGTTTATTCACTCATTTTTGTGGCTGGCTCAGCCGGCCCCAAGGGCAGGGCTGGCGCAGCATGTGGTGCCGGGGATCAAACTGCAGTCCCTCAGGCCTCCCAAGCTTTCCCAAGCAGGCACGCTAGACCACTGAGCTATCCTGCTGGGCCCCTTCCCATTCTTATAATGTTCATCAGCTATAAAATCTGTAGACTCCTAGAATTGTGTTGACTTAAATTCTTTGGCTACTCATGAGAATAATTATCTAATTACTTGTTTATCACTGATCTCTTTTTGTGAATTATTACATCTCTCCATGGTTTTAGTAACTTTTCTACTGAAAAAATATTGTGTTGCAAATGTATTCTCTTAGTTCATCGCTAGTTTTTCAGTCTTGTTTTTTTTTAATTGGGAGGATACAAAATAAATGAGTCACAAAAATCAGGTTGGCACAAAAATGAAGAAAATAAATCAGGGGCATATGAGAGAAGGTAATTTTTTCCCTTCTTCTCTTCTTTGACACTAAAAAGCTTAAATGGAGTGAAATAAATTTACCTTTTCGTTTAAGTCATCTTACCCCTACAAAGATATTCTCCACCTGCCTAAAATGCAGTAACAGCAATAGTAATAAGTAACCTATAGTTTCTTCAAGTTTTAAAATTTAATATTTACCACCATATGTTGTTATCATCTTTTAATTAGGCAAATAATATACTGATATGTTTAAGTGTAAAAAGAAAGTGAAAGTCTTTTAGACAATGTTAATCCCAATCCTTTGTCATAAGTCACTTCTTTTGTGGTACCAGGGATTGAATTTAGGACCTTGCACTTGCCAGGAAGGTACTTATCTGGCTGACCTACATCCCTGGACCACAAGTTACTTATGAGTGATGTGATGTGACATTTGGTTCAATCTCTACAACCAAAACAAAACTCCCAAAACTCCTTTTTTGTAACTCTTTGTGCACTTACTCAAATATTTATCTCGCATCAGTACTATGAGCTGGAGTTCCTGAGTAGAAAAGTACATACCTGTAAAATGCCAGTAGGTATTTCCAAATCGTCTCTTATTCTAAGGCTTTCATAACCTTTTGCTTCTTTATTTAAATATTTGATCTTTGAATTTATTTTAAGATGAAGAATGAGAAGAAACTGATCTTTTTTCTTTCTTGTTTCAGAACTTTTTTTTTTTTTTTTATGGCCGGCTCAGCCTGCCCTGAGGGCTGGCGCAGCATGTGGTGCCAGGGATCGAACCGCGGTCCCTGCAGCCACCTAAGCTTTCCTAAGCAGGCACTTTAGACCACTGAGCCATCCTGCTGGGCCCCTGATCTTTTTTCTTCATGTAGAAGACCACCTAGTTGTACTAAAATAATTTGCTATTTTTCCCAATTAATTTCAAATGTACATTTGTCCTGTATGAGATTATGTTCTCATGTTTTCCAGAGTTGAGCTTTGGATTATCTATTCTGTTCTACTAATGTCTATCTAGTCCTGTATCTGTGACATATATTTTAGCTACCTTAGCTCCTGATACATTTTAATATCTCAAAAGGCAGGCTCTCTATCACTGACTTTTCTTTCTTAGACTTTTTAGGGCATTCTGTGATTTTCTAGGATAATATTTTCCCTGGCTCTTCTTGAGATAGGATTTCACTATGTTGCCTAGGCTGTTGTTGAACTTGAAGGCTCAGGTGAGCTCTCCCCCACTTCCCAACTAGCTGGGAATATAAGCACACACCACTGAGGTGTTACATGATTGTTTAAGGAGTAG
>PVJA010019742.1:22994-38085 GCA_004027025.1 Myocastor coypus
TTGTCTTTTTGAGACAGGGTCTCGCTATGCAGTTCAGGCTGGCCTTGAGCTCACTTTTGTAGCCCAGACTGGTCTCGAACTCACACCGATCCTCCTGCCTCAGCCTCCCGAGTGCTGGGATTACAGGCATGCACCACCACGCCCGGCAAATAATTGTACTCCTCTTTTTTTTTTTTTTTTTGCAGGGACAGGGGGATTGAACTCAGGTCCTTGAGCTTGCCAGGCAAGCAGTTGTTCTGCTGAGCTATTTCCCCAGCTCTGTGTGTATATTGTTTAATGCCATCCATCCTTATTTTTAGGCTGCCATATAAAAATGCACAGATGGGGGCCCGGCAGGATGACTCAGTGGTCTAAAGCGCCTGCTTAAGAAAGCTTAGGCAGCTGCAGGGACTGCAGTTCGATCCTTGGCACCACATGCTGCACCAGCCCTCCCAGCAGGGCAGGCTGAGTCGGCCATAAAAATAAATACACAAACAAACAAAAGTTCTGAAACAAACAAAAAAAAGTCTGAAAAAAAGTAAAAAATAAAAATAAAATAAAAATGCATAGATGCCCTATGTGCAGCTCAGTGGTAGTATGCATGCTCTTTAAAGAAAAAAAGGATTGGGGCCCGGCAGGATGGCTCAGTGGTCTAAAGAGTCTGCTTAGGAAAGCTTAAGCGGCTGCAGGGACTGAGGTTCGATCCCCGGCACCACATGCTGCGCCAGCCCTGCCCTCAGGGCAGGCTGAGCCAGCCATAAAAATGAATAAACAGACAAACAAAAGTTCTGAAACAAGAAAAAAAAAATAAAAATAAATGAAAAAGGATTGTACTCAATCCATAGCACCAAAGTAGAAGGATGAGGAGGAGGAGGGAGAAATATATAATTTTAAGATTTGTGGGGCTTATAGCCAGGCATGGTGGCACACACTTGCAATCCCAGCACTTGGAAGGCTGAGTCAGAAAGATCACCAGCCTGTGTTACATAGTGAGTTCAAGGCCAATCTAAATTATATAGCAAGACTGGCTGGGGAGATAGCTCAGCAGTCTAAGCACTTGCCTGGCAAGCACAAGGCCCCAGCTGAACAAGGATGGTGCATGACTAATCTCAGCTCTGGGGAGGCTGAGGCAGGAGGATCACTAGGAGTCCAAGCCACATAGTGAGACCCTGTAGCAAATAATTAAACAAATAAAAGATTTAAAAAGTAATGGGGGCCCGGTGGAATGGCTCAGTGGTCTAAAGCACCTGCTTGGGAAAGCTTGGGTGGCTTCAGGGACTGCAGTTTGATCCCCGGCACCACATGCTGCACCAGCCCTGCCCTCGGGGCAGGCTGAGCCGGCCATAAAAATAAATAAATAAACAAAAACGGCTATCTAAAAAATAAATAAATAAATAAATAAAAATAAAAAGGAATGGGACTGGGGAGATAGCTCTGTGGCACAAATGCTTTCCTGGCAAGTGCAAGGTCATGAGTTTGAACCCTGGTCCCACAAAAAAAAAAAAAAAAGTAAGTTATATAACAAAACCCCATCTTTCTGTTTAACCTTTTTTTATATTTTTTTTTCATGTATTTCGTACAGGGTTTATAGGGTCTCACAACCCAGATCAGACCCATAGTGACCCCCCTGTTTTCAGCCTCTCAAGCACTGGGATTGCAGGCGCGCATCACTATACTCAGTCTCAATCGCCATCTCAGTGTGCCCCAGGGCAAGGCCAACCCAGTCACTGAGCCTGCCTAAGCAGGTGCTTCAGTTTGCTGAGCTATCTGGCTAGCCTTGTAAGACTCTATCTTTAAAAAAAAAAAGATTTATGGGCTGAAGTGGAAGAAACTCTTACATAACTGGAGTCCTGAGAATGTTGCTCTGCAGCTTATCCACCTTGTACCCAATCTTTCCTCACATTGTTCCAAACAATTTTTCTGCTCGCCATCTATACTCCTTTCCTATGTGGGTATAAATAACTTTCTTTGCAGAAAGGTGCAGAAGGGAAGACCATGGTCCTAAATGAAGGTCTTAAAGTGTTAATCCCTGCTCTCTTGAGGCCACTCACCACAAGCACTGTCCATGATTTATAGGAGGATCACAACACCACTCACAAGGCAAGGGGAGGGTACCTGAAGCAAGCCAGATCCCTTATACCTGCGTCCAGCTGTTGTTGGTCATGGTGGCCTCACTGGAGGGGTTGCTTTTGCAGGCTGAACTGTAGAAATCATCCAGAGGTGCCCACTGAAAGCCTAAGGAAAGTCCCAGCAGGCAGAGGCCATAGGTTTGCTCTGCTTCATAGTGCCAGATGCTCTGGTTGCTGTGCACACTGCCTGGCAGGCAAAGCGGTTACTATGACAACTCCCCTCCATGTCTGCAAGCTTTTTTTGCATTTCTCCTTTTCCAATAAGTTCCAAGGTATTCTAGGGACAAGGGAGCACAGCTTTCAGGACAGAATGTCTTCTGCTCCAGGATGAGGGACAAGGAAGAGCAGGGTGAAGGTCTGTATAAATTAGGATTGAGTGAACCTTCATCGTGCACATGCACTGTACATGTTTCTGGTTAAAATGTGTGCCTTTGGTTATAGATCGGTGCGTGTATCCACATTTATCATGCAATGGGCGCATTGATGGCTCCTCGCCCCTTGCTTTTCCTGCTCGCACCTGCTTCTCTCTTTTTTTTGGCCTTGCACTGGAGCAGCGCCCCCTCCTTTTGCCGAGGAAAGTGCTGAGTCATGATCCAGCTCGGTCTCGGTCTCCTAATTCATCATTTCCATTCTTTCCTTAATCTACCCCTTGGCTGGCCAGGCTCTCTCTAGAGAGAGCCCATTTCACCATCTGACCACTCCCCCAAGTTCACGCCTGGGCAGTAAAGGAAGGCACCTTGTTCTGCTTCTGCACTTACGTTTCTCCCTTTGCCCCCTAGAAGACCATTCCAGGGCCTTCTTCTGCTCTTCTCCTGGAGAACCACAGGGCTCTCTGACTGAGTTTGACCTAGCAGGCTAATTCTTCCATGCATTCTCGCTGACCCTCTTCCAGTCCTTCCCTAACTAATCGGATTATAGCAGTGTCTCAGGCTTTGGGGCCTGGCAAGGAAAGTGGGATTTAACTCGACACTACTCAGAGGCTTATTTTTCCCACCATTTTAAGTCTTCAGTGTCAGATCACAGGTTGTGTGGAGCGGGTATGTAGAATGGGAAGGTCCTCTATATTTGGGTTGGGGGCAGGATCTAGATGTTCTAGGATCTCCGTAGTCTCCCCGGTCTCTTTGCATTTCCATTAGTTTTCTGTAACCCAAAATCTCGAATCAAGCAGCTAATCTCACTAACTAGTCCTAAATAAAGCAAACAAGGATTGTTTCCCCAACCAGAGGGACTGGGGAGCCAGAGGAGCGGCCTCGCCCTCGCAGTCTGGTTACTATGGCGACAGCGGCAGAGTGACCCAAGTGATCCTCCCTCCCCTTCTCAAACCCAAAGGGATGACGGCACCGCGCTGACTGCGCCAAATTCCAGCCAATGGGAGACTGCTCCCGCCTTCCCTTCCGCCAGTTCTCCCCCTCCCTCTCGGGGACTCGATTCACAAATCTGGACTGAGGATTTCCGGCTCCGGGACTGGGTGCCAAAGCTCCGGGCCCAGACAGAGGGAGAGCCGAGTCTTGCCTCCCAGAGGACATAGGGAAAGCAACATTTCCTGGTTCTTGGGCCAGACTTCTGTAACGCGCAGCGAAAATAGCGCACATCCTATCCAGAAATTATCCAGAAGACCCTGTTGGAGGCCAGGTCCCCAACTCTTTCTGTCTGTTCAAGCCCCCACCCTGCCCAAACACTCCAGTCAGCA
This sequence comes from Myocastor coypus, assembly GCA_004027025.1. Lineage (NCBI taxonomy): Eukaryota > Metazoa > Chordata > Mammalia > Rodentia > Myocastoridae > Myocastor > Myocastor coypus. The sequence goes on from PVJA010019742.1 coordinate 26,793, forward strand.
CCACGGACAGCGAGCCCGAGGCTTTGTCTTTGCCCGCCCCTCCCACTTCTCTCTGGATCCTCGTGGCTACAGCAGCAACCAGTGGAACCTAGAAGTGCTCTGCCGAAGCAAGACCACCTTGGTCAGTAGAACAGTGAACGAGGCACTTAGCTGTGTAGCTAAGAAGGCAATGGGGACCAAGTAAGTGTCTCCTCTTTCGAGCTTAAAGAATGGTTTTCTATTTCCCCCTTCCATCTCTGCCTGTGTCTGGGCCTCTCGGGTCATAAAGGGCCAGAGTCTGAGTCTCCAACAGGGAAGGGACTTCCAAGACTAACCTAGGTGGGTGTGTGACCTAGGCAGCCTCCAAGTAGCCCAGTAATGGGCATATGCAGGGGCTGAGGGTGGCAGTCAGGCCCCATCCAAGGGTGGTGAGCACAGACTTAGGTCTAGCTGATAGGGAGAGATGGAAGTAAGCAAATAGCAATAGTGAGTAACTAATTGTCCCTAAACAGATCACCTCGTAGAGGGGAACGACTTCTACTGTCCTTACCTTATGCCTGAGTGGAGTGAGCATTAATGAAGAGCTAGATCAGACAAGATGGAGGCTGGAATGGGGATCCTCAATCTCAAGCCTTGTTTACCTCATTTTACTTTTTGTAAAATGGAAGCCAAGCAAGAAAGGGATGACAGGTAGATGCCGTCAGGGCCTTGACTGTTCTCACCCAGGCCCATGTCTCTTGTTCTGCGACCCTCCTGGTGACAATTTCATGCCATCTCCCATTCCCACCCTCCCCAGGGCCCAAAGAAAGGCCGGCGCAAAACCATCTGTAGGCGCTTCCAGCGCTTTATAGTTCTCCGGGACAGACGGACAGACACACAGTACAGCCCGTGCCGTCGGCCCGCATCATTGGCACCTTGGACACGGCCCCAGGCCCAACCCAGTCCCTGGTACTCTCCCGAGAGGATTCCGGATTCCGGTACCACTCCCGCTCAGCACCTTGGACAGTTCCCGACCCCCCACCCTCCTCCCTCCCTCCAGAAACAGTGAAATAAATTAATAGGGGTGGGGGAATAACAAGAACTTAAGGATAAGGAAGAGAGACGCCCCTCTCCCCAAATAAGAAGAGTTTTCTTTCTCTTCCAACCCGTCCACTGAAGCGTTGCCGCCGCCGGGGTGGTCTCCCAGATTGATTTTGCCCCACAATCTCAGCCTCCAAAATGAAGCTGGCAGCCCCTTCCCTCCCCAACTCCCGGCATGCAACACGTTAGAAAAGATAGGAAAGGCAGGGGGGTGGGGCAAGGGACCATCCTGGTGCTTGTCTGGGCCCCTGGGACTGCAGTTTCTAGTTGCACCTTGTCTATCTGAAATAAAAACTAACGGTCCCATTGAACTGGAGAGGGGCCTGCGGGGACTGAGCCAGGGAAGAAGCACAGGATGACACCAGCAGAGGGAGAAGGCAGACAGGAGGGAAATGGTGACACATAGGAAAAGGGAAGGGAGAATGAAAGGGTAGACGGGGACACAGGTGCAGCGGGAGAAACAGGCTACAGTGAGGTAAAGGGAAAGGCAGAGGGGGAGGCACAGACAGCAGGGCAGATGAAGACGCAGCGAGTGGGCGAGGAAATGGACAAACCCAGGGAAGATAGAGGGACAGACACGCACAGCAGGGAAGGGGAGACCCGGGCAGAAAAGGAAAGATGGGGCCGCGGACGGACGGAAAGGGTGAAGTTGGGAGTGCCCTTCCTGCCCCCACCCCCCACGCCCAACAAATCCAAACACCGAGGCCTCCTCCGGTGTCCCAGCCTCCACCTGCCCTGCTCCTCCTCTGCCCAGCGCGTGCCTGGGGCGGCCGTAACAGCGGCAGCGGTGGCTTGAGGGTCCTGGGAGGCTCCGAGTGTGTGTTGGGGGCTGGGGCAGCGGTCGGGCGCGGCCCCCGGGTACCACTAACGGTCCAGGTTCATAGTCCAGTGCTTGGCTCCGGCCGCGCAGCTGTCCCTGGCGGCCGAGGAGGCGGCGGCGGGCGCACCTCCGCTGGGTGGACCCCCGGCGCCAGCGGCGGCGGCCTCGCCCTCGTTCTTGAGGTCTTGAAAGACTTGCGTGAAGAAGTGGGGGTCGGCGTTGAGCCGCAGCATCTGTGGGCTGAGCCGCTGGATGAGGCGCAGGCAGCGCTGCCAGAAGCGCTCCTTGTCGGGCTCCACGAGGAAGGGCTTGAGCGGGTAGGAGATCTCGTTGCCCATGTAGGAGTAGGCGAGGTAGAGGCAGGTGAGGAAGGCGGCCTGCAGCTCGGCTGCCGACGCCAGCTCGTCCCCGCGCAGCGACTCGCGGCACAGCAGGTACACGAACACCAGGTTGGCGGGCGTGATGAAGGCCTGGTCTTGCCAGCCCTGCAGCAGCAGCGAGCGGTCCACGCCGCGGAACCAGCCCACCAGCTCGCCGGGGCTCAGCTCCTTGAGGCGGTAGCAGCGCCGGCACACGAAGTCGCCCAGACAGCGCAGCAGCTCGCCGGTGGACGCCTGCACGATGACCCGGCGCGGCGACCCTCCGGGCACGGGCGGCGCCACCTGCGGGGCGGGAGGCGGCGGCGGTGGCGGCTTCCCTCCTCCCGAGCCGGGTGGCGGGGCGGCGGTGCTGCTCCCGGCCGGGGCCTCGCAGGTGGCGGCGGCCGCGGGCACGGTGGGCACTGGCACCGCCAGGGGCTTGGCCGCGCCGCCGCCGTCGGGGGGATCTCGGCCCTTGCGGAGAAGGTTCTCGCGGTTGCGCTGCTGGACCAGAGGGTCGGTGCCGGTGGACGCCGGCTTGGGCGTCACCTTCTTGCTGCCTTTTTTCTTCTTGGCGGACGCCGCCACCAGGCGCTTCCAGGTGAGCGCCGAGATGAGCACTGACGGCCGCTTGAGTCGGCTCTCGCCTTTGCCGCTCTTGCCGGCTGGCGGGGCCACGTAGCCCCCCAGTGCCTCGTCCCCCGCGGGCGGCGCCTTCTTCTTCTCCTCCGCCAGCCCACCGGGCCTCCGGCCCTTGGCCGAGGAGGCAGGGGACAGCGACAGCACCGTGCCCATCCTGCAGAGCGGGGCCGGCGCCCGGGCCCTGGCGCGAGCCCTGGGCGGCGCCGCTGCTGCTGCAGCCCCGGGGGACCCGGCGTGGGGGGCCTAGCCCCGGCCCGGGCGCGCGTGCGGGCTAGAGAAGGAGCTGCTGGCTGCTGCTAGTCTGAGCTGCGCCAGCTGCAGCGTCAGCCCCACCCCTTGGGCCCCTCTTTCTCCTAGCCGCGCCCCGCCTCATACAGCCAATCCTCGCCCGAGCTGCTCTTCTGACCGGCAGCTCCTCTGACCAATAGAATCTCTCATGGTAACCCTAAGTCCCGCCTTATATCCCACCCTGTGTTCTAGGTCCTCCGCCGCACTAGGAGGGGGAAATGGGAAAGGGGGAGGAAGTGGCTATCGTTTCAGGGTCTCCCAGGGTCAGAGCAGATGAGGTGAGGTAAAAGGCTACTCTCATCTCCTCCAGGTCCTAGGGCTGTGGGTCAGCTTGCTTTGACGCACTGAGTCGCCGTAGCAGAGAGGCCCGGGAAACAGGTCCCCCCTCCTCCATCTATGGGTATATGTATAGGGGGTGTCTCCTGGTAGCGCTACCGCGACCGAGCTGGATCGCGCAGCGCTAATTCCTCCAATCTGACTGAACGATGAGTTTCCCGGTGGAGAGCCCACCTTTACCCCTAGGCCATTAGGAAGGGCAGCAGGCACATTCTTGCTTTTCTTGTTGATGGAGGGAGATGGCAGCAAAGACTTCCTGCAGGTCAGAACCTGCTTCCTTGGGGGTCTTAGTGAAGAGGGGCAGGAAGAGAAGCAAGACCCTCAGGATTTGTCCCGGATACCTGTTTGCCAACCTGATTCTCTGAAGTTGAGGTGTGGCTCTGGGAATTGGGCAGATCCTCTTGGTTTGGTGACACCAACACTCAGGTGAGTGTTGGACAATGAGTTCTTGGAAAAACACTGGAAACTGGATCTGTTGGCATTCCCAGGCTTGGCCAGTGACTGGGGTCTTCTGTGTGAATAAAGGCCCACGAAGTTGACCCCATCTTTATTCCAGTCCTTAGTCCAGGTTGAGTTTTATTTTATTTATTTTGGTACCAGGGATCAAACTCAGGGCCTTATGTTTGCCAAGCAGGTGCTTATGCCACTGAGCTATATCTGCAGCCCTACATGAGTTTTATTATGAAACGCTTCCTGCTACTCAGGTCCCCAGCTCCAGCAATGACCTTTTAGCCTGTGTCCTACCTATATCTCTCTGGGTCTGTCTATTCTCTCCTCAGTGCCCTTAGGGCCTCTATCCTGGCTTTTGAACTCTAGTTCTGGATTTGTTCTGTATGCCTGATAAACAGTTATCTTACCTGCTATCTGTGGCTATCCAGGAGTTTTTATATCTGAAGTAGACTTTGGGCAATATAGGTTTAATGGGTAGAGAAGGCTTTGCCTATGAATTCAGTAAAATCCTTAGATCTGTCTCTAGAATTGCCTCCCTGCTCCCATAGACCTAACACAGATCCAAGGATCCACCCATCTTCTCAGGGCCAGTGTATGTACATATTGCAAAGTCCCCTCAGGCTACAGTTCTAAGCTACCAGAGGCTGCAGCTTTCCCCAGCCACCTCCAAGCTCTTGCTCACACATCCCTTCTTGAAGATCCACAGCTTGTGTGTCTTGCTTCCCTGCACCTTTACTGTGGCCAGGGTCATATACAAACTTGTACCTTTTCCCTGGGAGGTCTTAGGGTCTGTCCAGCTTCCTTGCATTGGATCTTCACTTTCTTGCAGCTCAAGCTGATCTGCTGAACCTCTCACTCCAAACACATACACATAAAGTTCCTGAAAAGTGTTCCTTCTCAGCTCCTGTAACTGTCCCTACTTTCTCCTACAAGGCCTTCCAAGTCAGCCTTCATTTGACACCCAAGGTAGAGTTGGCTTCACTGGTAGTTAAGGACAGGCCCCACAGAGACTGAGTTGCTGGCAAAAACCCTGGGTACATGGATCCTCCCAGTTCTGCTCTCAGAAGTCCCTCACTGATATAAAGCCTACTGCTGGTGTCATTTGGTACAGAATCACATATATCACCACTATGCTAACCCTACCCTAGGCCCAGCTGTGACCTCCCTTTGTCTTCTTGGTCAGTATCAAGAATTTTTTCCTCTGCTTCACAGTCCTCAAATGAGATATCTCATCAGAAGTTCTCATTGCACCCCTCTTTGTTCTTCACTTTGCCCTGCTCCTGCTCTGATTATCACTCTTGAATGTTTGTGCCAGAACAGGCCAGCACTCTCCTTCAGATGACCACTCTACTTCTGTGGAGCTCTTGAAATCCTTCTTCCTCCATGAAGCCTTTCCAGAATGCCTAACTCCTTAGTTCAGGAGTGGGTAGGCCTTAGCTAAGGGGTAGTCCAAGATGTACAAGACAAATATGGACAGAATTTTATTTATTTGTTTATGTTATGGCCAGCTCGGTCTGCCCTGGGCGGTAGGACTGTTGTAGCATGTGGTGCTGGGGATCGAACTGTGGTCTCTGTGGTTGCCTAAGCTTGCCTAAGCAGGTGCTGAGCTATCTCACCAGACCTGAATTTATTTATTTGTTTGGTACTGGGGATTGAACTTAGTGCCTAGAGAACACTCTACTGCTGAGCCAGTCCTGGATAGAAGTTTGAAAAACAAACACACAATCTAATTAAAACAGATCTATAAAGAGTGCCAGCAGGGCTGGGGAGATAGCTCAGCAGTCTAAGTACAAAGAGCCAGATTTGATCCCCGGTACTGTATGTTTTGTCAACCTCAGAACCCTGGGTGCATCATGCTGGCCCCAGAAACTGAACATGGTAGTGCATGCCTGTAATCCCAGCACTGGTGAGGATGAGACAGGAGGATCACTACGAGCTGAGCTGCGTAGCGAGACCTTGCACTAAATACATAAATGAGAGAGAGACAGAGAGACAGAGACAGAGACAGAGACAGAGAGAGAGAAAGAGAGAGGGGGAGAGGGAGAGAGTTGCTGTTATATATAAGCTGGAGATACTGAGGGATGAAAGGAAAGGGGGTTATGCTTCTACAGAGTGAAAGCTGAGAGGAATAAAAGTAGTAAAGCCAGGAAGACTCCTTGGTGCAAGTGGACTTTACTGAGCAACAGTGCCTTTGCTGTCCTATTTGCAAGAGTGAGTGTGTGTGTGTGTGTGTGTGTGTGTGTGTGTGTGTGCGTTTGGTTGGGTTATGTTTAGGGTCTCTACTCTGTGATTCACTTAGCTGTATTTGCAGGGTTTTTTGGGGGAGGGGGCTGGCTCAGCCTGCCTTAAGGTGGGCCTGGGAATTGAACTGTTGTCCCCTATGCCTGACTGGGATTGCTGGTGCAAGGGCTTGAACCACTGAGCTAACTTGGATGCCCCCTGTGTTTGTATAACCAAGTGATTCACTTTGTATATTCTTACCCGGACAGTGCTTCTTTCCTGACCATTTCCTTTATGCTCCTTTGCACAGGGCTGGCTATGTCATACTCCACTAGATAGGAAATCCTCTGAGCATAGGCCACCTGTCCTTAATTACCATCACTCTCCACTTTACAAAGAACAGCACTCTGTCCAAATAAGATGCCATTGCCAGGAATGGTGGTGCACACCTGTAGCCCCAGTACTTGAGAGGCTGAGTCAGGAGGACTGCATAAAGTTTGAGGCCGGGGCTGGGCAGGATGGCTCAGTGGTCTAAAGCACCTGCTTGGGAAAGCTTAGGTGGCTACAGGGACCGTGGTTCGATCCCTGGCACCATATGCTGTGCCAGCCCTGCCCTCAAGGCAGGCTGAGCCAGCCATAAAAATAAAATAAATAAGCAAACAAATGAAAGTTCTGAAAACAAGAAAATAAATAAATAAATAAATAAGTAAGTAAAGTTTGAGGCCTGCCTGGGCTACAGAGTGAATTCAAGACCAGCCTGGGCAACACAGCAAGATCCTGTCTCAAAAAAAAAAAAAAAAAAAAAAAAGGTAGTGTGTTCCCAAAGCTCTTCAAGGCAAAACCACAGGCCCAGACCATGAGCTGCAGGGCCTGGCATTGTTAGGTTGTGCAGGACTGCAGTCTTAGGATGAGAATCAACACCAGTTTCACCTGAGAAGAGCTCTAACCCACCTACCTGGATAGGTGAGTCCCAAATTGAGGTGAATTCTCTCAGCAATGCAGACTAGACCTTTCCTCCCTTTGGCAGTTCCTACTTCCTGTCAGAGGGGAAGTAGTCTGGGGGGCAGAACCTGGAAGTTCTTGTGCACAGCCAGGTAGTTGTATGACCTTGGGAAAGTCATTTCAGCTTTCCGAGTCTGTTTCTCCATATACGGAAGTGCAGAGATTCTGCATAGTTTACTTCTATGATCACATAAAAGTAAATATCAAAAGAATAAGATAACTTTTTAGAAATTACATTGAAAGAGTATTTCTAAAATCCCTTCCAGTTCTACTGTTTTGATTTTAAATCAAATCCAGCCTACAAATCTGTTTCGCTCCCTAGCTCTCGCCCTGTCTAGTTCTCCTTAATCTGGTTCTATCTCACAGGCTCATTCTTTGTGTGCACAGCATCTGAGTGAAGCCTGCAATTCTGCAGTTCAGCCTGGGAGACAAAAGAGAGCAGAGTGTGGGCTCTCAGAGTGTGAGACTCCCTAGGTCCCTCTAAGCTTCAGAAGGCCTCCTCCAAAGCTGGAGAGGTGAAGAGGCCAAGAAGACCAAGGTGCAGGGTTCTTCCTAGTTAAGTACAAAGTCCTGAGATACCAGACGGTAAAATCATTGCTATCCTATGTCTACAAGGGGCTCTTTCGAAGAGGTTAACAGCAACATAGGTCCTTAAAACAGCCAGGAGGGAGACCCCACTTGTGCACCTGGATGTCTGGATCCTACCCACCCCCACAAAGATCCTTCACAGATTTCACACCCCTACCCCAGGCTGTCAGCTGCTGAGGTGTGTAAGCTCTCTCCTTTACTTGGGGAAGTTGGGGTGGGGATGCAGTGGAGGAGAGCAGAATCTCTCTCCAGGTAACAGAGGAGAGCAGGGAGAGAGAAGATGAACAAAGAGATGAAACCAACAAAGGAGCTGCAGGAATGAGACACCTCTATTCTTGCCTTTGCTGGCTGACCAAAGGCTCCTTGCTAGAAGGATTTAATTAAAGAGCCCCAATGCAAGGTTTTTAGAGTAGAGAATATGATTAGGAGCACAGAAGAGGAAGGTAATGACCTGAGGTGGAGAGAAGGGACTGGTTCTGAGATTTGGGAAGGGCCCAAGATGAGAGAAAAGGGAGGATAAAGGTGAGCTGGGACTCCCTTTGCCTGATTTGAGCACTGCTTCTTTCCTTGAGGTCAGCCCTCTCCCACCCTCATCGCTGAGCTTCTTCCCTAGCTACCAGGATCCTTTTTTTTTTTTTTTTTTTTTTGTGGGACTGAGGTTCAAACTCATGACCTTGCACTTGCCAACAGGCACTTGTATCACGCAGCTATCTCCCCAGCCCTGGGATCCTGCTTTCACCCCAGTTTACTTCCCCCTGAGAACAACCCTCCCTGGCCAGCCCTCCCAGCCCACCCAACACTGCTTCTCAGTTTACTTTCTCCTGCATCCATGCGGAGGATCCCTTTCTAGCCTCTTCCCCTCCACCCTCCACCCCAGGCGCCCCCCCCCATTGGTCTTTTCATTGGTGCCCAGGATAGCACTACAGATGTAGGAGCAGATCTAGAAGGGCGGGGGTTGCGGCTGTTGCTTGGCTGAGATATTCTTAGCCTGTCTGGGGGCTGGAGCTGGAATCAGCGTTTCCATCTCAACCAGGCAGGTGGCTACTTGAAGCTGCTGCTGCAGCTGGGTCTTCCCCTACTGTGACATCCCTTACCCTGTCCTGATTTTGGATGGTACAGACTCTGAGAAGCCTGCCTTCTCACCCTGTGTCCTAGGGCAGGAGGTTCCCTCTGCTGCTGGCCTAGCATAGCCAGGTCAGAAACTCAGCCTGAGGAGGCTCGTGGATAAAGAGGAGAGCCTCTGAGGATTCCTCCTAGATGTGGACCACAGCTGCACACTGCCTGCTTCTCTCTGCTCAAAGGCCCACTTTCATCTGCCCTCAACAACCCCAGAAGGGGGCCAGGGAGATAGCTCAGTGGAATAAGTGCTTGCCTGGAAAGTGTAAGATCCTGAGTGCAATCCCTGGGACAGAAAAAAAAAAAAAAAAGATCTTGCAAACAACCCCTGCAGGGTACTTGGTCTCTAGCCAGGAACCAGGACAGCCTTTCTTATTTTGATTTACAGCAATCACTTTTGAGAGGGGCTGACCCCTGCAGGCCAGTCCTCCTTTGGAACTGAATAAGAGGGTCACTGGCCCAAATCCTTTATGAGTAGAGGGAGGAGCCAGGAAAAAATCTGACTCCTTGACATATAGCACAGAAAATGATTACCACCCACATAGACAGGAATCTACAGTGTGAGGGCTGCTGTGTGGGTTCTGGAGCCGCTCAGGCCTGAGTTTCAATCAAGTTCCTTCCCTTAAGAGCTGGGCCCGCCAGGCGTAGTGGCTCACGCCTGTAATCCCAGCACTTGGGAGGCTGAGGCAGGAGGATTGGTGCAAGTTCGAGACCAGCCTGGACTACAAAAGTGAGCTCAAGGCCAGCCTGAACTTCATATCGAGACCCTGCCTCAAAAAGACAAAAAAAAAAAAAAGAGTTGGGCCTCCTGCTCAGATTTCTCAGTTCCTCTGAGGTCTATAAGAATGACCCATCCTCATATGGTTATTGTAAGATTTTATTGCATCTTAGAATGCTCAACAAAACTTGTAGCTCATATGCACATGCTGGTTGATTAAAAATACTAGTTGTTATAAACACAGCATTGTTTTACAGAGCAGGCAGTTTACTTGAGCTGCACAGGCAGTATTTTATTTTAATTGGCTTTTCTATTTTCATCTCATTAGAACATTCTTCACTACAGAGCCTGGGTGAGACTGTCATTTCTTTTTGTTTGGTTTCTGAGACCCAAATGTGTAACTGTTATTTCTTCTTAGCCCCTGTGTTGGCAGTCACTGAGAAGTTCGAGGCCCCTGGAGGGTTGTTTGATTTCATTCCTGAGGGTATGAAGCCCTCACAGTACATCATCTCTTGTAGGCTTCTCTGGTCTCCTTAGGGCTCCTTAATCCTGTGAATGTGTCATGTCCTGGCCTGCATTCTAAGCGTTCCTTTCAGAAGCTGTTCAGAGATACTACATATCTCTGAAGCACCAGGGATTCTCTGTATAGTCAGTTCTGTCTTTGTAGGGTTTGAAGGAAAACTGCTGTGCAAAAATTATAAAATTTATGTGAACAAATGCTTCTGAGAAACTGTAGCTTACAAGGTCTGGGCTAGGTGGTGGGAACATAAAGAAGTATGAGACTGGGGCCCGGCGGGATGGCTCAGTGGTCTAAAGCGCCTGCTTGGGAAAGCTTGGGCGGCTTCAGGGACGGTGGTTCAATCCCCGGTACCACATGCTGTGCCAGCCCTGCCCTCGGGGAAGGCTGAGCTGGCCATAAAAATGAGTGAATAAACAAAGGTTCTGAAACAAGAAAATAAAAAAAAAATTAAAAAAAAAAAAGAAGTATGAGACAGAGCTCCAGCCTCCAAAGAATGCACACCATAGGCAACAGAGATGAAACAATGATAACAAACAGTTGCAAAATGATCAGCACCTTAGAATCAGTTATAGAGGATGGGGTTCGATAGCTCTGCTAATCCTACCCAACCCCCTCCACCTTCCATCAGTGCAGTTAATCCATCTCCATCTTGTCCTAAATTCTCATGAGCAGGGAGTTAAAATCAACTTTTAACAGATTCACCTTGTACCAGGTCCACTCCAGTGCATAGCCTTGCTGTCCAACTCCCAGCCACCACCTTTGCACAATGCCAAAAATTCTACCTCAAAAAATTACAGAGTTAAAGAGTAACTTGTGAAGGGGCCTGGTGGGACTGCTTATTAATTTACATTTGGCTCTTCCTGGATCCAAAATATAAAGGCAACTTGTGTTGATCTCGTCCAAGAAAAAGGCTTTCCTATTTTTATAAGCTAGAGACCCACATAGCCTTGTTTTTTTATTTTGAGTGTGAAATGCAGATGAGTAAGATTGTCCACTAAATTAGTCGTTTCTAAACTAGTACCTAGGGGTGTGTGTGTGTGTGTGTGTGTGTGTGTGTGTGTGTGTGTTGGTGGTGGTGGTGGTGGTCCTGGAGACTGAATCCAGAGCCTTCACACTGATATATCTCATATATATATATATATATAATTATACATATATATATATATATATATATA
>PVJA010019743.1:0-37979 GCA_004027025.1 Myocastor coypus
CAGATGCTGTACCTGCCCTGTGTCAGGTAATTAGCATTATAGTGTAAGGAGGGGAGGGAGGCTAGCTGAGCTACCTGAGCTGCTACCACCTCCTTGGGCTCTCTGATCTTTGCTGCCACCATGAAAGATTGCTCTGTGCCATGTGCGCTCTGCCTTGGGGCCAGCTGAGTATGGACTGTAACCTCCAGGAACTGTGAGCTAACTAAACCTTTCCTTCCTTCATTTGGAGTGTCAGGCATTTATCCCAGCAATGAGAGAAAAGTAACTGGACAGCTGGTGAATTAAAACAGAATTTACCATTGAAAGGACATTTGTCTTAACGAAGGTTGGAGTGAATCCCTGAGGTCTGCGTCAGCCATAGGCCCCAAGTAGAACGGTCACTTGTTTTATCAGAGTAACGCGAATGGGAACACTATGCCCACCGTTTTCCTGTATCGTTTAATCCTCTACACCATTAGGTTGGCAAAATCCATATAATGAAACTTCACATTGCTTCTTTGGAGCATTCCTGGAGGAAATTGCAAAAATAAGAAATTGTAGTCCTTTGTACCACTCCAGGTGCTATCTTGTGTGTGTGTGTGTGTGTGTGTGTGTGTGTGTGTGTGTGTGTGCGCCCGTACATCGTATCACCACACAGCTCAGATTGCTAGTGATCCTCCTGTTCTCAGTCTCCCCAGAGCTGGGATTATAAGCGTGAGTTACCACACCCAGACTCGGTGCCACACTGAGCACACCCAGGGTTCCGGGGCTGGCACTGCATGTGATACTAGGGATCAAACCCAGGTCCTTGTGTTTCCTAGGCAGGCACTTAGACCACTGAGCTATATCTCCAGTCCCAAAGTGCTTTTTTAAATGATTAAAAAGGAACACTACATTGACTTCAGCCCCGTTGACATGGAATATTTTAACTGTTATAATTTAGTTCATCCAGGCCAGGGACATAGCTCAGCAGCACAGCGCATGCCTTGAGCAAACTCAAGGTCCTGAGTTCTATTCCTAGTATGAAAAGTAAAAAGTTCATCTAATGGCCAACATACAAATTGGTCACATTTTACAGAACATGATGTGCTAGGTCTTTTATTTGGACCTAACAAATGTAGCTGCACCTGGTTTGTGCGCACAGAGTGTCCTTTCCCCTTTGCGGAGTGTTTGTCACGCAGTGCCTGGCCCTGCTAAGGCCTCCAAGGCCTCCTTAGGCTGGCGTAGCGTGCTTGCAGTGCTGTGGCCCACCACCACAGTGCTGAGAAATCTCAAAATGCTATCACTAGATTGTTGGTCACTTAAGATGCTTCTGCTATAACATCTGTACTTTTCCTTTTCTTAATGGCTCAAGAAACTTATTTTTCCAGCCTAACACTTGGAAAAAAGTGTTTAAGTTCAATACTGAGTTCTATTACTACAGTGAGACTAGGCTGAGAGCGTTTGAAAATAAAGCAAAATCAAAATTCCACACAGTTACTTAGGATAGAGTAGAAGGAAAATATAAAATCCAGAAAGGAAGATAGTGGGTAAAAGGAAGAAAACTGTAACATGGCATATAGGGTTAGTTTCATTTGCATAATTTTGTAAATGCAAACTTATAATCCTAGCACTACTGAGGCTGAGCCAAGAGGACCACGGCGTGTCTAAACTGTGTAGTGAGACCTTATATCAAAAAAAAATCTCCAAGTGGACAAAAAAATGACATATGTTCCCATTGAGATACCCTTTTGGTTCAGATATTATTTATTCTTTTGCCATTTAATTTAAATTCAGGCCAGCAGGATGGCTCAGTGGTGTAAAGTGCCTGCTTAGGAAAGCTTAGGCAGCCACAGGGACTGTGGTTCAATCCCTGGCACTACATGCTGCTCCAGCTGCCCCCAGGGCAGGCTGAGCCATAATAATAATAATAATAATAATAATAATAATAATAATAATAATAATAATAGTAGTAGTAGTAGGAGGAGGAGGAGGAGGAGGAGGAGGAGGAGTAAATTTAAATTCAAAATTTGTGGCTGTCATTTTTCAAGGAAATAAAAAAGGCACTGATGTGGCATCGGGATTCTCTTCTCTGCCACCACACAGAATGCCCTAGAGCAGCACAGCAGACTCTCCAGGGGAAGTAGGAAGCCCCTTAGGAGTTTCCGCTACACAGCTGGACGTCCCAGGGCTGCCTAGCATTGCTTGCTGGCACCTGTGCCAATTTTCCCAAGCCTTTGCCAGGTCTCTTTGATTCATACAAGTGGAAAGGTAAGTGTAAAATGCCAACATTGAAAAAACTTGCCTTAATACAAGAAATAAAGAAGTCCTTTCTCGATTATTTATAGCTTATTCCACAAAAATGTCAAAAAAAGAAAACCTCAGTGGTATTTTATTTAAGACAAAAAAACAATCACTTCTACTCATTCCGTGTTCTCACTGCGACTCCTGTACCTGAGACTCCAGCCTGGTGACCACATCCGGGTCTCCGAGCAGACATTGTAGTTTGTCTGGCTTTCCTACCCCTCCTGTCACTCATGCTTATTTTTTGCTGTGCCCTTATTTTGTTTTAGATAACACTATTTCAAAATGTATTGACCAGAATATGTGCTTCACCTTTGGAGGCCACCCCGTTACACCCTCTTCAAAACACTGAGATCTCTGGGGCCATTGTAAAATGTATAAATAAGGAGGATTCAATATAAATGATCTTGAAGTACAGCACTTTTGGCATTAACTTCACAAAATAAATGGAACAGCTTCTTAGCCTGCTGCTATGGTGTGTGTCTAGAGGTCTACCCCAGAGCCTCATGTTGTCAAAGGACATTTTTAAGGGCTGAATCAAGTGCGTGAGTGATTTGGAGTGCAATGCTGGGGTTAAAGTGCTGGGATTAAGGGTGGGCGACTGCTGGATCAGCCCACTGATTGGACTGTCGCCGCCCAAATTCCTGTAAGCAGGATATAATATGAGGGACAGAAGGAGGCTCCGTCTTCCTTCTTCCCTTGTTTCCACCACCTCCTGCCTGCTGGGAATTGCGCACCTCCATGAAGCCACCCTGCCTTGGAGAAACGATGCATTAAAGCCTCCCAACACTGTGAGCTCCATATATCTTTTTCCCCTAGCTCCAGGTTTCAGATATTTTGTCTCAACAACAATAAAAAGTAACTACACACCTACTCATACAAAATAAAGGAGAAGAATAATGTCGCACATCAGGAGGAGACCCCAGTACATTGTTCGGTTGCTTATCTTATGAACGAAGAAGTTGGAGCATTGGGGGTGAGGCTTAGAGCTCAGTCAGACCTCTCAGTAGTGAGTGGAATGAGGGGAGAAGGCCCAAGTCAACTGAAAACCCCACAGTGTTCCTGCATCAGACTTTGGCACCACCTCTGAATAATATGGTTTCTCAGATCTAACCAGATTATGGAATTATCCGGTGCATTGAAAAGGAGTCTTATTAGCATCTTTATTCAACCAAGTATTGGCAACTGACTTCTTCGACTATGTTTTCCTCCTTTACAAGTCATTAGTGTTTCTGAATAAATTGAAAGCTTCACATTCCACCAATATGCACAGTCTAAAAATTTTAATTTTATGAAGTTGCTGCTGGATTAGTCAATTTTCACATTGTCTCAATAGACAAACAATTAGCTTGATTAAAGTTAATATGTTTACTCCTCTTTTATAAAAAGCAAAATTCTAACTGATGCGTGTAGATACTAATATCTGATTTCACTTTTATACATCCATATGCACACAGATATTTCCTCATTATCTTCAGAACCAGTCATTTAACTCAGTGATAATTTATGGTAATCCACACTTACTTGCCTTATTATTATTAATGCAAACATTATTAACAATCTCTTCATTCTCTGCTCACGTAAGAGTGCTAGACATGGCCAGTGATGTGTTGCGCTGATTGACACCGTAAGCTCTGACGTAAATTGAATCCTTCATAAAGAATACTAGAGACATAAGGATCTTAGAAAAGCTGCTTAATTTTCTGAACTTCAGTTTCATCTTCTATTGAAAGAAAATGAAAACACTTGACTAATAAGATCATTAGTTGTGTTAGTATTAATGTATATAATATACAAAACCTACTCCAGTGCCGAAAACACAATACAAGTAGTTAATTTTTATGCAGCTGAATTATTGCTTCACAATTTGACAAACACCACAGAAATTAATTGAAGCAAACAAAATGGCCTCTCAGGACCTGTCCTGTGCTTGTTCTCACGTCTTCCCCTATCGCAATGGTTCTCAGCCTTTCTAATGCCATGACCCCGCAATACAATTCCTCATGTTGCGGTGACCCCAAACTAAAAAATAATTTTGGTGGCTATTTCAAAAGTGTAATTTTGCTACAGTTATGATTCGGAATGTAAATACCTGACCCCTGTGTTTTGGTCGTCCGACCCCCACCAGGGTTGTGACCCACAGGTTGAGAAGCGCTGCCCTCTTGGCTCCATGTCCTTCTGCCCAACAGACAGCATGAATTCGCCTCACCTGGATTCCCCACCTCCCAATGAGACAGTAGTGTTCTCAGCCAATTGTAAGGATGTGCCCATGGCCTGGCAGGCGCTATCAGTTCCAGGGCAGGGTTCTAAGATGTAGACAGCACCCGTGAGCTCAGTGTGCCTCAAGCAGGACTCTGCAGTGCCTAGGAAGAAGACCTTGCTGTTGCTCAGCCTGAGGCCCAGCACCTTTCCCTGGGAAGGACATGTTTCTAGTCCTTTATTATTTTTCTTTTACTCCAGAAAGGATCAGTTAGTTTAGAAAACAAATACAAGCCATTTGCACATGTTGTAAAATGAGTGCAAACCAGGGAGATGAAGAAGGTGGAGTAGACGCTGACCGCACTTAAGTTCCCCAGGACCTGGGATTTAGACACCTAGGCAACAGCTACTTAGGAGAAAAAGAAGTGCTTCTAAAGATCGAGAAAGGGCCAACAGGAAATCTGGGAATCATGGAGAAACAACAGACAACACAGAGAAAAGAAGGGAGCCGCCTGGACTCCTAATTCCAGCTCACACAGAGGGAAGGCTCTCTCCCCAAATACGAAGGAAGGAGAAGATGGTTGGGACCACCAGAAATACACCGTGGAACAGCACAGCGACCCCCAGGAACAGATCCACAGCTATTTCAGGCTAAACTATACACTGGGGTTTTACTCTAAAGGTCCCTCTTTCCCCACGGCAGGCTAGTTTTGAACAAGAAACTCACTGAAGATCTGCCATCGCTGGCACCAGGATAACCAGGAGCCGCTATCAGAAAAGACTGACTGCAGAAATTGGAGCAGGCAGGAGAGCCATAATTCAGAGTAGTGAGGTCACCGTAACAAAGTGACTGGGTCAAAGAAAAGAAGTGGTAAGAGGAAGATGTGACGAGGGCAAGTTTTAACCACAAGACTCAGAGAGTTAAGCAGCGCTTCAGGCTGCGGAGAGCGCTGTAGGTCTGCTCTGTGGTGAGAAGCCTGGCTGGGGATGGGTAGCGTTCCAAGACTCTGGGTTTGCAAGAGCAGGCCAGTCCGATGCTGCACTGGTCTCCCTGGCCTCCTACAGCGCAGACTGCAGTGTCTGCTGGCTTCTCCACATGGCCATATGGCCAGTGGTCCATGCCTGCTCAGACGCAGGGCTCAGTGCATGCAGACTTGGGGCCACTAGAGGAGGCCGACGGCCCCAAAATCTGGGACAGCAGTGGCCCTGAATCCACGAATGGACCAGACAAGGAAGGCTCTGAGGACACACAGACCCAGAGTAGACAGCACAGCACTGGCAAACTGCCCGGCGGACGGGCTCCACAATGGGGCACACGCACGATGCAAAGCAGAACAGGAGCTGGGCGAGTGGTGTTCTAAACTGAGGGTCGGCATAGGACAGATCCCAGAGAGAAGCCACTGTCCGAAGACCTCAGCACTGGGGAATGCCCATACTAATATGTTTCTCCTTCTTTTGAGGGTTTGTTTTACCCTCTTTGATTTATTGGTTTTGTTCTGTTTTTGGTTTGTTTGTTTGTTTGTTTTTGTTTTGTTTTGTTTTCTGTTTCCTTGGTGGTTTTTGCTGCTGTTGTTACTTTGACATAATTCTATATAATCTTTTATTCCTTAATTGGATTTTCAATCTCACTTTTCTTTTTGTTCTTTTTAAAATTTTATTCTTTCTTCCATTGTTTGCTTTCCTCACACTGCAGTGTTTGATCGTAATTCCTGTTACCTCTTTCTAACTTTTAGCTTTTTAGCTTACTCCATGCTGTTTTCTGATTTCTATTGTTAATGGTGGTATAATTGCTGCTATTAGCTTTTAGCGTATATTAATATCTAGCTTGTCATTGTGTCTATATTATTATCAATATTTTTCTATAATTGACAGTGGAAAAGTTATAGCTTTTCATTGGTTGGTGATCAAGTTGGCTTCATTCCAGGGATATGAGAATGGCACAACGTGCTGGCAAATCAATAGATGTCATAGATGACATAAATAGAATCATGGGTAAGACTGATGTGGTCACCTAAACTGAGTGGAGAGAAAGCCTTCAGCAAAAATTAACATCACTTCAGAGCAAAATTCCAGGTGAATCTAGATATTGAAGGATCACTCTGCAATATACTAAAGACCACATACACCAAACACATTCCCAATACCATTCTAAATGGTGACAAAACCAAGTAAGCAAAACAGCAGGTGATACACTATGTAGTAGCAGCAAAGAGGGTCACAGTGTACCAACTCAGCACCATCGTGCGCTAAGCACTTTGTAAAGTTCTTTACTTGAATAAAATTTTCTCCTCATGATGACCATGAGGTCAATATTGATAAATAGTAGATTTACCTCTTTTTTAAATTATGGTAAGAACAAATGAGATCTAGCCTTGTGACAAAGTTTTCAGGGGCGGAGCTTGAGGGGGTGTGGGTAACAGAGGCAGAACGGTTAAACTGACAGCATGCGCTGTCAGAGGTTCTTCCTCCCCCAACCCCAGGCGGCTGTGTCTCGGAGGTATGGAGCAGATCATCCTGGACAGGGCAGCGCCCCATCCCCTCCTCCAGACCCTATAAAGCAGGGGCAGCGTCTTGAAACCTCCAGTAACTGTGAGCTAAATAAACCTTTCCTCCCTTAAGCTTGTGTGCCCAATATTTGTCCCAGCAAGGGCAGAGAAAGATAACTAAGACACTCACCAACTTCAGCAACAAAATTCCATGTGAGTGCTTGCCGAGAAAACATGGAATTCCCGTCTGGCAAGAGCCTAGTGAAAAAAAGCAGTGTTTTGCATTTAATGAAGCAGATCCCGCTTGTAGGTTTTCCTTACTTTGAGATCACTGCAGGTTGGCTGCATGGCTAAAGCTGCCCCATAACACACAAAATCCCACAACAAACACACGTTCAAGGATCCACATGCATGAGACAAAGCTGTTCTTTTTCCTTATCTGATTCCATAGAACGAGAGTGAATTTTATTTTATTTTTTTGTTGTTTTGTTTTGTCTTTTTGAGACAGGGTCTCACTATGCAGTTCAGGCTGGCCTTGAGCTCACTTTTGTAGCCCAGTCTGGTCTCAAACTTGCACTGATCCTCCTGCCTCAGCCTCCCAAGTGCTGGGATTACAGGCGTGCACCACCACGCCCGGCTTAAGAGTGAATTTTAAACAGAGAAGAAACTGCGATGTAGTTAGCTAACTTCTTATGTTGTGCAGCTTTGCAAACTACTGCACTCTTGCTTAAAAAGTAAAGGTGAATAAATGAAAAGCAAATGTATCTTTATAAGGGAGATGCCCTTGTGAAAAATAAAAGGTATTTCAAAATCCTTAAGGACACTTGTGCAAGAACTCAGGATGTGTGTTATTACACATACACACACACAGAGGTTATTTTGGTTCAAGTGTCTGATTCATAGTACACAAAATAAATGAAAATATAGAAAACACAAAAACAGCAGGAGAAAAATATTGAACAAAGCTGGGAGCACTAAAGAGCTTCATACCCGTGGTTCCTGAATTTATCTGGAAGAGCACAGATTGGGCTCCTCCAGCGTGCATAGGGGGATAAGTACAAGATTCTTTTAAAAACTCAAGATTCTCATCAATATCCCAAGATATGTTCCTCTAAGTATATTTCATTTCCCTACATAGGGTTTGGGCTACAAGTAACAGAAAATCCCCCAAAACGTGAGAAGCCATTCATGTCCTACAAGAAGACCAGGGTCGCTGCACTGCCCAGGGTCGCCACAGCAGCTAGCCAGGCCGGGAGGCTGAATTCTGTCGTTTGCTCATGCATAGCTCATGAGCTTCACACCCATCATGACATTTTATTTATTCGCCACCAATAATAAGAAGGAAGAAGCTGACAGGGTGAAACGGCCGCTCTCTTTTTTAAAAAATGCCCTTAATGCCAGCTCGTCCGTGACTTACCACAATCATATGATCTCCCAGATAGGGATCTGGGGTAAACACGGAGCTGCCCAAAGCTTGTGTGTATGCAGGGGAATCCAGGAATCCAAGGCGAGGAATGAGGTATGCTGGATGGACACACGTGAAAGCAAGGACACCTCCTGGAGCAGGCCTGCAAGAGGCCCTCCGAGCAGCCTCCCGTGCCTCTTGGCACTGCGCCAGCAGCCCCAAGGGGAGTTTTGTCCACCAGTTGCCATTCTCGAGTAACCACGGGCATCTCTGAGTGCCAACATCTGGTGAGGCACAGCAGGTGCCACCCCACACCAGGGCACCTGGGTATATGAAATATTTTAACCTGAAGGCAGCTGAGGAAACTGCAGAAGCAGGCTGTCTCTCTGTTCTCTCCCAAGAGGCCAGAAGCAGGCCACAGTGCCTCACGCCAACCCTACCTGAAAGCGGGCTCTCAAGCCTCGCTCAGCCTCCCCTGAAGTACGTCTTAAGGTTCTCATGTGCTCCACGCCTAAAAGCAACAGTGGCAACACACAGATGCCAAGAAGAATGCAGACAAGCAAGCAGTCGCCACACATTCCACGTACTAGAACAGAATCCTGCAGACTGGTTCATGGAGGAAAAACAGACATTCATTTGTTTTGGGCTTGGGGGCTGGGAAGTGTGAGATAAGTGAGGAGGGCATCTGTTAAAGCCCTTCTTGCAGCCTAATCCCGTGGTAGAACGCCAAAGGGTGAAAGAGCATGCGAAAGGGAGAAAGGGAGGAGGAAGAAAGGAAAGAAGAGAAGATGGAGCGGGGAGGGAGGGAGGGAGGGAGGGCGATAGGAAGAAGCGTGAGCTAGAAGACACACTGTCACCACCATTGGCTCAATTCTTCCCTGAGTAAGAAAAAGCAGACCCCAGCCACCAGTTGCCTTGAGTTGCTTTTGAGGTAACAGGCTGAGTGAGGAAGAGCAGCTTGGAAGGAAGGGGGGGCGCACGTGGGTGACAGGGGCGCAGCTGAAGATGCCCATCTCCAGGACTGCGCTCAGCCGGAAAGTTGCCCCCGGGGAGTGGGGGAGAAGTCACCACTAGCACTAGCTTTGCTTCAATTTGGGGGAAAGATGTAGAAGTTCGTGGTAACCCAGCTGCTCACTTGCCAGCACTGCCCCCAGACGGACACCTGCCCATAGGAAAACAAGAGATCCGACCCTACCCACAAACGAATAGCTCCTCTCCACCTTGGTGTTCATATAATGCCGTCCGAGTCGGTGCATCCCAAGTTACATTTGTTTCACTTACATCCTTCAACAGAAGAACTCAGTGGGAAAATACGTCGCAATCTGTCTTTTTATATGCTGCAACATGCAAAGGCTGACACGATTTAAAGTGTAACTCACTCTAAACAGCTTGCATCGTGAGCACTCAGGAGAACTCACCGCCGTGTTCTTCGGCTTCTTCGCAGACGTCTTCGGGCATTCCTACATTGATCAGCTGCGTGACTTCTTCTTTTTGTAACTGTATAAGCTGACTGCTTTTAATTCTCTGGGACCCTGAACTTGTCGTTTATATTAAAATGCTCACAAACTACAAGATGGGTTTTAATATTTATAGAGAAGCAAAACTTTCTCATGAGCCCATTTGTACATATGCCATATTTGCTTTGTACCTGAGATATTGTTATGGTCTGCGTTTCATATTCAGTTGACTTTTATTATATTCTGACAAAATCCTTGTAAGAGACTTTTATTCAATTCTATTCTTCTAAGCTTACTTTCAGCTATTATTCATAAAATAGCTATTGTTTATAAATCAGACATATTTGGCATAATCACGATGCTACTTATACTTATGTGAATAAGTTCTGCCTTTCTTGGGAGTTTAAACATAGCATTCTATTTAGTACTAATAACAATTATTTTAAATGCATCACCTTGATATTTTGTAAATATTCTATATATTGTGAGCAGAATGTCTCAGTTAGTCCTCTTTCATAGCTAGGACAAATACCCGACACCCAAAATAAAGAGAAGAGAAGTTTCATTAGCTCGCAGTTACTGGAGGTTTCAGTCCATACTTAGCTGGCTCCAAGGCAGACTGGCACATGGCAGAGGGCAGCGGCTCATGGCGGCGGAACAGCAACAGTGGCAACAGTGAGGAAGCCTGTCTCTCTGTCTGTCTCATGGTCCGTTCAGGCTGTCCGCCTCAGGCTACCCATAATCCCACAGAACTCTTCCCCATAGCCCAGCCTTGGATCATGAATTTGTCACACACTGTAGAATTGTGCTTCAGTGACTACTTGAGGCTTGTGGCGGGAGGGGAGGAGCCAACGGATACACACCAACCCTAACACAGGGTATTAGATGAGCACTCACTTAAACAACTGCTTAAATCAAGAAAAATTAACTCTGTCTCACTTTGCTATCCTTTGTGAAAGCCACCCTGGTCTCTGCCTACTCTGGTTTGCACATGGCTTTGATTCTCTGACCTTTGTGGTCCAGAGGACCAGACCAGCCCTGTGTTGCCACGTGGCTGAGTGCCACGCTATCACGCTGCCTGCGGCCATCTTTTCCTTTTTCATTATGTTAACCAGCACAGTGTCTGTCCATAAGGAAGGGAAAACTTCATCCGTATTAAAATCCCCACTGGTGGCTTTCTTCACAGGGCCTGCCACAGGGCAGCAGGGTCGCTCTGCTCCCCGTGGGTCCTGCCAGAGCTGCCCCTTCTTGATAGATTCCTTCTTTGTTCTTTGTTAAAAAAAAAAATCAAAATTAAGATAATTTAGAAACACATGCCAGACCTTCTGAATAATGTTTAAAATTAAGTTTAAGTATAGAAAGCAGAGCGAATGTCATTCTTGGGGGGAAAACGGTTTCTATCTCTACTGCCTTCAACAGAATACCAAAGCTTTCTTTCTTTTAATTGTAACTTTGCTTTATTAGTTCTTACCAGTGCATACGCTTTTAGAAATTATTGGGTTAGGGAGCCGGCCAGACAGCTCAGCAGATTAAAGCATCTGCTTAGGCAGGCGCGGGGACTGGGGTTCAATCCCTAGTGTGCATGCCAGCCCCATCTCCAGGGTGCTCTGAGGCCTTGATTGAGACTGGATATGGTGGTGCCACCCATAATCCCAGAACTTGGGAGGCTGAAAACAGGAGAATCACTATGCGTCTGATCTGTGTAATGAAACCCTTTAGACCCTGTACTAAACAGCAAGAAAGGGAGAGAGAGAGAGAGAGAGAGAGAGAGACAGAGAGAGAGACAGAGAGAGAGAGAGAGACATGAAGGAAGGAACAAAGGAAGGAAGGAAGGAAGGAAGGAAGGAAGAAAGAAAGAAAGAAAGAAAGAAAGAAAGAAAGAAGGAAAGAGTCGGAGAGTGGTATTTTCATACATTCATGTCACATATTTTGGAGAGACCTGATCTCACAATTACCCTCCCTTCTACTCTCAGATTGAAAAGATATTTTTCCCAGGCTTAAGCCAAGAGCCATGCAGCAAGTCAGCTGGGTGGCTAAGGGCCTTCCATGTGGGTGGAGGAATGTCCACCCTGACCTCAGGCAGGACTGGCAGGGTCTGCACGAGGTTCAGCACCCTTCTCCTTAGGGAGCTAGTGAGCTCCAATATGGAGAACCAAGGCCCAGTGGGGGCCTCGGTGAAAATTGACTACAGTATCGTAGGCCCTGACAGAGACACTTGCCTAGCTAGTGGGAGAGTGTCACGAAGGCGACTTTGAGGGGCATTCAGGCCTCCGCCTTCTGGACAGGACACCATTCAAGCCAGCTGAGACCTAGCTATCTCTCGGTAGACCCCCAGACAACCACAGGAAACCCCTTAGTCCTCGTTACTGCCATCACCACGAGGCCATGTCTTTGGTGAAGAAGAGATACCTGATCCTAGCCAGCTTAAAAGAGGAACAGCTCACACAGGACTGCAGCGTGGTCGAGATCAGTATCAGCCGGGAGATGGAAAAGGCGGGCATGGGGTGGCACTTGAAGCGATGAGGCCATTTTTCGGTTGCAGGGTTTCTGCTTAAAATGTTAAGAGGCACAATCTAGTTCCCGACATTTGGGCTGTGTGAGAGACACCTGCTTCATTAGCAAGGCCGCCATCTCAGTTACCCCTTCTCAGGGCACATCCACACGCAGCTGTCTTCCAAATTCCAGGAGAAATCAACTGCTTCTCCGTCTTCGATGTACAGGCTGCACTTTTCGCGTGCCTCTACATCGCACTCCCAGGTTCTGTCTGCCTTCAAATGGGAAAATCCCATCTCCATAGAGAGAGGCAGCAGCGCACCTGGACCATTCTCCTGGCGCGGTTTGGACAGCGCTCCCCTTTCTGCATGGGCACAAGGTAACACATAAGGACCTGAAACCTAAGAAGTGAACCATCCTGCTATCCGAAGACGATAATCTGCTTTGTGACCCAACGGAGGAGCCAACTAACTCTAATACGACAAAATACCAACTTTCTCACTAAGAAGAAATATAAAATCTCTGAAAGAGGCTCACGTTTTTCTCCAAAGGGTTCAGTGTCCAGAACATGTGCTTGCACCCGGGAGGGAAGGGTCAGCTGTCCAAGGGTCAGGTCCAGACCTCCTGCCACCAATCAACAGCGTTGTTTCCTCCCAGGCAAGGCTGGCTTTCGGGGAATCTGACTGCCTAAAGTGAGACTCATGGCCAAGCCTTAACGTGAGGCAGGCAAAGGCCCTGAGTTCATGCTCCTCAGATGGACAAAAGTGGCCTAAAATCAAGATCTGAAAAAATTTTAAGGACACCTGAGGCCAGGGTCCTATACTGCTGACGGTGCTTATGCAGGTTGGCGACATGCCCTGAACTGAGCCCATCTGTGTTCTTCTCCGGGAGGCCACTGCTTTCCTCTAATGTGACAGTGGCCCCTGACACTCTTGCACAATCCCACTCACCTGGGCCAAGTGCAACAGGTCACACACAAGGGTAGGAGCGGAGTCCTGCCACCTTCCAGCCCCTGGGGCCCAGCTAGTGCCTGCTCTGGAGACCCAGTGCTCCTAAAATCTTGGCGAGAAGACCAGTGAGAGCCAAAGTAGAAGGGTCCCCTTCAGTGGCCTGCCACACCCACTGCAGTAAAGGGGAGAGAGACGGACCGTTGGATTCATCTTTCTAGAACAAAGCCAGCGCAACCGGAGCTGTCTGACAAATGTCACCCAAAAGAAAAATGCTGCTCCTGGGAGCCTCTGGAGCCTGGGTGTTGCTTTATTTTTAATCTTTCACCTTCTTTACCTGGCCCACGCCCAATTTGCTGAGTGAGTGAGCTTCCCTTAGCCTTCATTTTTACCTTTTCTTCCCATCATTTTGGCCATTGTTTGGACGGAATCATTTGCCATCATTTTTTGCTCTTCCATTCAATTCTTTCTTTAAGATGCAAAGAACCTAGAAAACACCCTAGAAAGAGCCCACGTAGTAGCGTGCGAATACTTCCATGCAAGGTTCACTGTCTAGGAACATTTTCTCGACACTTATTTCATTTTAAATTGCTGTTCATGCCTGCAGTGGTAACTATACCATAGTAAGGCACAGCGACCTGGTAGGCCCAAGAATCCCACTTGACAGTATGGAAAAGGCCTTAGTTTTTATTGCAGATGAGAGTTAACTTAGTGGCCACATTTCTGTTCCCCATAAATGCTTTCCACATTACAGATGGTGCTACTGACTAGGTAGGCCAAGTGGGCTCAAGACCAACACGCCTGACCAGGATTTGGGCAAAGGCTTGGGACCTGTCCATATTCAGTAGGTCCCTTTAGCTCCTCCCAGCAGGTCACTCTTGACTATAAACAATGACACAACAAATAGAGAATTGTACAGTCATTATTCAGAGCCCAGATTTGCCTTGCAAAATAATTCTCTTGATCATGTAAAATCTAACAGAAAATAGTTTCCAGAAAAATCAAATCCCACTGTCCATTATTCATTAAAATTTATCCAAAGCTATGGAGTGCTATTATCTATTTGTTAAAAGAATAATTTTAACAGCAGCCATTCATTTTCCTCTTTAAGATAGGAAGTCAACACATGGCTTCCCAGGAGGGAAACAGGGAACACTAGGCAGAAAACTGAACATTCTCCCTAAGGAAACAGTATAAAATCCCAGGAGTTGAGGTAATCACTCTGTTCCTGCCAGGCAGCCGAAGATGAGAATGCACTTCAAGTGCTTACAAACTGAGTAACTTCATTTAGCACTGCTTCTCAATTAAAAAGAAGCCTAGCTTGCTCGCGTTTCCATTCTGACCCATAGCATCACATGACCATCCTTAAGCAGGAAGTTGATGAAGTCCTCAGCTCCGTCCATCTCATTCTAAAAGCGCCATTGTTGATCTGGTTCATTGTGTTGCCCGAAGCAAACAGAACAAAGCAAAGAGAGCGAAATTCAGCCATGATCAGTTAGTTAGGAAGGTTCTTTTAAAAGGGAGACAAACATGCATAAGAAAAAAGGTGCCCACAGGGATATGAAACTTGCTGAGAAAATTATAGGAGCTGAATCATGGGCTTCAAGCCAACTGGAGGTGGTTGCAAAAAAGCAACTATGCCAGTCAGTGAACAAAGCTGGATAGGATGCACCATCGGGAGCTGCCATAGCTGTGCTGTGCCCTGTGTCTTCAGACTCGTACATCCTCTGTAGCTGACCTTTTGTGTCCTCTCACCCAGGCCTCCCCATTGCCTCCTCCCACCCCCACCAATGACCCCACTCCTGGTACCACTATCTCACTGTCTATCTCTGTATATCTGAGCTGTTTTTATCGTGGTGCATGAAATTAAGACCATGCAGAATGTTCCTACTGGTTTATCTCACTTAACATCAGGTGCTCCAGGTATACCCATAGTGAGGCCAATAGACACAAGACAGAGTGCCCACCCCCTGCTTTTTTTAAGCCAGGGGATGGAATGGGGAGGAGTACATAATGAGTAACTGTGTGAGACGCCACACATGTTCATTTGCTCCACTGCAGTAATCAGCTATCGAATATATATCTTAATATGCCATGCTACATATCTTAATACGGTAGATTTCATTTTTAAAAAATAGACAGGACTGAAAGATACTGAGCTCTTCACACTCCAACTCTGTTCCTCAGCTGACATGCATGCATCCCTTTCGTTGCATTTCATAAAATCCACACTGCAAGGAATTAATGCACTTTTCCTCCTCAAATTACGTACCTCAGTTATCAGGCCACCAGGGCTCTCAGCCTTAGTTCTGTAGTTTTTTCTGTCGGCTCTGTGCACACAGATTGATACAAAAGTATCATAAAAACTAATCCAGACTCAAAACATGTGCAGTATTTGCGGTGTAGGTTGAACACATGTTTAAGAATTAGCAGCAAAACATAAGAGCAGAATGCTTATTTTACAAATATGGAAGAAGAGAGCTGTTACCCACAATCAGAGGGAAGTGGGGAGAAAACAATATTAATCTGGGAATAAGAGGGCACTGCCATGGGAATGCATATGCCACAGGAAGACACACAATGTGTGGACATAAACTATGATGAACAAATTTTGAAGGATGTGCTACACTATATACTAAGAGATGCGTCGTTCTCAATTCCCCTCCACAGTACTTCCTCTCACTTCAAGCGTGCTTATTCCATAGTTCCTGCCACTTTGCGAAGCACCGCTGGAAGTGCTCTTTCTTAGGCATGTTTAGCTGCGCTGCCATGACCATCTCTAGGTCTTCATTGATTCAGAATGTTTACCTTTTTTAACAGAGAGAAAACCCAAAGCCTCATGGTGCCAGATCTTGAGAACAAGGAGCGTGGGAACATGCCACCATGACTCCACGAGCCTGCTTGTCCATTGAGTGTCACTCAGCGGCCGCGGTCACTGCATTTCCATCGCACTTTGTAGACACTTACAAGGAGGGCTTCCAGAGGTGCTTCAGAAAGACGTGGTAAGAACAATGTGATAAGAGTGTTTCAAGTGAGGGAGGATATTAATCGCACTATGCATTTTATTGTAACAATTTTTAAAACCCATTGATATGTCTGTCATATATTTTGATCCTAGCTACTCTGTGTGTTCAAGGAGCCTGAAGCAAGGGGAAGGTTTTATTAGCAAAAGAATAAAAGTGAGAAAGATATTACAGGAAGCATTGCTGGGTGTGAGTCGCAGTGAGAACGTTTAGTCTGAACTGCCATAGCTGGAAAGGACAGGACAGCGAAGCCCAGCTAGAGGAGCTTGGGACGCCTGTAAGGCATGGAGTACTTCCGGAAGGAAAAGGAATTATGGGTCATCAAAATTCCTAGAGAAAGGGGCATATTTCAAACAGACACTGCAGAGTCCACTTAAGACTCGAGACATCCATGCCTCAAACTTCTCTCCCAATTCTTGGGCTCTTAAAAAAAAAAAAAAGAAAAGAAAAGAAAGAAAAAAGAAAATACTCAAAGTTTTCAACAGTTGGAAAATTCAGGCCACCCATGTTGGTATTCATATTTTATGAATAAAAATGTACTATGATACATTAAAATTTTAAAGCACATCAAAATTTTACTCCTTGTCAAAACTAATTTAGAAACTTCTCATCCTTAACAAGTGTCAGGTGCATAAGTATATGCAGCAGGCCCTCCGCACTGCACCTCTAGATTCAACCAAACTAAGATTGAAAGTATCTTGTTTTACAAAAAAAAAAAAAAAAAATTGTACTTAATATGTACAGAAAGTTTGTTCTAGTCAATATTCCCTAAGCTCTATGGTATTACAATTATTTACTGAGAATTTACATTGAATTAATTTCTGTAAGTGACCTAGCGATGTTTTAAAGTATACAGAATGTAAACTAGGCATCAGAGTATGTCTTAGTCACTCTTCTCTCATTGCTGGGACAAACACCCAACACTCAAAATGAAGGAAGGAAACGTTTATTTACCTCACAATTACTGGAGGTTTCAGTCTATATTCAGCTGGCCCAGGGCTGAGTAGAACAGGACAGAGAGCATTCAGTTTATGGTGGCTAGCAAGATGGCTCATCAGTGTAAAGCACCTGCTTAGGCAAGCTTAGACAACCGCAAGGAGTGAGATTCAATCCCCAGCACCACATGCTGTGCCAGCACCATCCCAGGGCAGGCTGAGCCAGCCATAATAAAAATAAAAATTAAAATTAAAAAAATGCTCTTGTTCTCCAGTCACCAACTACCTCGTTTCTAAAATTTTATTACTTCAGTGCTTCGAAGTTTATTAGCTGAGAAAACATCCTCCAAAAGTGTTGCCTGAAAAATGGAAGTAAATTATTGGAAAATTCGCTTTATTTAAATTGCTTCTCATGGGAAATTTTAAAAATTTCTTCTACACACACCACCCACACTGCACTGCGTGGACATACCCACGACCCTGACTCCCTGTCCGTTCCATGGAAGTGCTGGCGCGTTCGTGGGCCAAAGGTGAGTGAGGGTAGAGAACCTTAACACAGATGGGACTAATGGGGAATGGGAGAAATAAAAGCAAAGCTTATCTGAGAATAAAATAACAAATAACTAGGGCTCTACTTTTGCAGTTCAATTTTCATACTACTTCAAAGGCATACGCCCACTAAGTAAAATAAGCTGGAAAAATCTAAAGAGATAATCTGCCCAGCCTTCTCACTTTTCAAATGTGAAAATAAGCCCAAGAGGGGGAAAAAAACAGCACATCAACTTTATCTACATAAAATTTCCATACCAAAAAATCCACCCGTTTAAAATGTCCAAGCGTCGGCAAGATGGTTCAGCAGTCTAAAGCGCCTGCTTAGGCAAGCTTAGGCAACCGCAGGGACCACGGTTCAATCCCCAGAACCACATGCTGCGCCAGCTTCACCCCCAGGGCAGGCTGAGCTGGCCATAAAAAATAAAATAAAATAACCTAATAAAACGTCCAAGCGCTGGCTGCCAGCACCGGGGTAGTTCTGCAGCCTACCACCTAACTGCAGAACATTTCCGCAGTGATTCCCTGTTGCTGCTTTCCTCTGGCATTAGCAATCACTCTCTGCTTTTCTGTCTCTATGCTTCGTGTGTTATGACCAGTTCCACCAGTGAAACTATAAACTAGGTGGGATTTTGCGATTGACCCTTCCCCGTAACAGACATTTTCAAGCGTTATCTGTTTTGGAAAGAGTCCGTTCTCCTCTCTCCCATTCTTCCCCCAAATCATCCCTCCTCGCCAGGAATTTAGAGAAGTTTTGCAACATCATTCAGCTGCGAAGCTGCCTCCATCCAAGAGTGTGTGTGTGTAGCCTTAATGCAGTCTCTAAAGTTACTACCTAGACTAGGGTCCCGTTGGTCTCTCGGGGTGATCTGTGGTACATGGGAAGAAACAGTGGCAGGAACGAGGAAAAGACAGAGAAGAAGACGCCTGTGTCAGGTGATGGCCCACTGGCCTGGTTGGCATGATGACCCCAGAACAGTAGTAAGGGCCTTTATTTATACTTTTACAAAGTTGCAAGACACAAGGCTGCCTCGCAACTAACGGTCCACACTGTCCAAGCAGGATATTTTCCTTAAGACTGAGGTCCAAGGCCTCATCCTGCCCTCCCACATAGGATCAATTTCGGCTTTAGGGACTCCCAACACACACCTTCTCAGATTTGATGTCGTTCTGCTTTGCTTTGGTACTAGGG
The DNA here is from genome assembly GCA_004027025.1 of Myocastor coypus. Lineage (NCBI taxonomy): Eukaryota > Metazoa > Chordata > Mammalia > Rodentia > Myocastoridae > Myocastor > Myocastor coypus. Next base: position 18,949 of record PVJA010019743.1, read on the forward strand.
ATCGAACCATTGGCCTCATGTATGCTAAGCACGTGCTCTACCACCAAGCCGCAGCCTCAACCTTTACAACATTTTCTAATCTTCTCTCTGTTTCAGAGCTCTGTGTCTTTCCAGTGGCAGCTTTTCAGACTCTGCTGCAGAAATGTCACTGACCAATTTTAAGTTCTGCGGGGAGCTAGGAGGCAGCCTCTTCTTGGCCCTAATTGGCGCCGGCTCTTCAGACCGTTTGTACTCTTAACCACAGCTGCCCATTGTGCTAACCAATGTCCTACGAGGGACACTGCAGAAGGAAATGGGAGTCCCTAGGAAGTTTCCGGGTAGGCCAGCATTAACAAACAATGACCTTCGTTGGCCTTTCCGGTCCTACTGTTCCCAGTCAGTGCGTTCACTGCCCCTGCTGTACTCATCCTCCACACTTGCGGGCCTGTGGGGTTTCAGGGCCGTGGGGGTTTTTGAAGCCACCATGAAGCTGGAAAGAGAAAAGAGAACAGAGCGAGCTAAGCCATGCCAAAGCTCAGTGTCCTTAGGGAGTTCTGTCGTCTAGTTACGCAATTCTCCTTGGATCCTCACAATCCAGATTTCTGGGAAAAACTATTTTTTTTCCAATTTTACCTGTGTTCTTCGTCTTCATGTAGAAGTACCTTTTTGGAGGTGCTTTCCTGGCCATCACAAAGTGCTTCCTCTTGCCAAGAGGGTTTAATTGACTGGTCGAAGGTCAGTTGGTAATCTCATCTTTAGAGGAATGCGAGTTTCTTGTCAAATTGGATGATCTTCCTCCTGTATTCCTTCATTATGCTTGAGTTAATATGTAAGTGTCCTTTCTAGGGGAAAGAGAACTCATGAGGAAATAGAGGAGAGGTGTCAATGACAACCAAGTTCTCCATTTTCAGATAATTAAGGTCAGGCAGGACAAGAAGGGCCTTTTCAGTGTTTAAGCCCTGAAGAATGAGAAGGAGAAAAGACACCTTGGAGTACTGGGCCTGGTCCCGCCTTTCACGTGAGGCCATGTCCACAAACACAAATCCCAACACCTAGCAGTGTAGCTAGCGCCCAGCACCTACCCTTCTCGGCTGCTAACCACGGCAGACCAAGACAGACGCGCATGAGCACAGATCATTGGCGCACAGAGGAGCTGCAACACTAATCATCTGCCCATTTCTTGTGAGTAACATCAAGGCTCAACTCTTCCCCCGTTCATTCCCTCCACCAAGCATATGTGAATGCTTTACTAGGCCCCGAGCAGTAAAGCAGTCTATGCGGTGAGAACGCTGACTGCACCCCAGAATTTGTACCTGAGCACCAGGAGCAGGGCCGCAGCCCCACTAACTACCATTCCTACAAGCAGCTCAATACTGGAAAAATTGGGAGATTTCAGAGCTCTACGCGGGCTTGGAGCTCAAGCCGGGTCTCTTACTCCCACTCACTGCCCCCTGCACAAGCTCCCTCTGCTGGCTTCGAAACTGAGCAGGTCGGATCCTGACTTGGGAGAGCCAGGGCTGGTACTGGCTTCGCATATGCCAGCCCTGCTCTCTGCTCGCCTCCTGCTCTGCAGCAACTCAAAGACTCCGAGCCTTCCAGCACGGGACTCTCCCTTCCTCCTTCAGGGACGCAACCTCTTTCCCAGTTCCATGTTTCAACGACAATAGCCACATTGCTGTAAAAGAAACTTAGGGCCACTACACACAGCAAGCCTGCACTACAAAGGGATTGCTAAGGTGGCAGAGAAAGACACAGTCTAGGCCTTCCTGCAGCTAACGCTGTTGACAACATTGGAGCTCCATGGTACTGGCTCAGCTTCTGGCACCTCTGCCTGGGTATCTGTTATGGTTTATATCTAGTTGTCCCCTCAAAGCCTCATGCAGTCATGGGGCGTGGCTTCTATCAATTGAGACTTGATTCATGATACCTGGGATTGTGCTTTAGCACTGATGGGATTATCGGTCTGAGTAAGGCTGAGACTATGGGTGTCAGAGAGCCTGAATGTAATATAAAGAGCGACAGAGAGACAGACTAGAGCTGTAGCTGTTGCTCTCTGCTGACGCACGTACCTATTACACCCCGACTCTTTTTACGCCCTTTGCCCACCACACCCCTTGATCCTCTCTTGGCAAATGATTTCCCTCGCTCCTTGCCGTTATCCTTTATTCCATGCTTCAACTTGTTGAAATGTTTTGAATTTCTGGTGTAAGAGAACCGCGCCTACCCGAGGTTGCGCGCCTGGTTTATTTCACTGAACATCACGGACTCAAGGCGCGTGCCTCCTGCATCAGCCTCTTCCCCCAAGGTTCGCTTGCCCTCTTCCTGCTGTGAGGTGAGGGACTACAGGGCCTTGGGATGGGACGCGCTGGAGAGGAAGAACAAGACACGAGGATGCAGTGCGACAGCGAGAAGGTCACATCAGCGCAAGTCCTGCCCGAAGGCAACAGCCCCCTGACAGCTGATAGGGTGACCCATCATGCAGCATGGCTGCGCTGGACAGAGAGGAGAGTCTTGTTCCAGGGTGATGGCGCCGCAAGTTTTCTTCACATGATTGGAAACAGCATTCTGTTGAAAACTTTCGAAGGATCAATTTCTAGAATTTTCCATTCAATATTTTGCACCTCGGTTGACCACAGGGAACAGAAACCACGGAGCGTGAAAACTTATGCTGGCTGTGGGGAGAGAACCGCTATGCTCTCAGGACCCTCAGATGGTTTTCTATCCCCAATGTCAGGGCTTGTGAGATGTGGAGCTGGCATTCTCGCTGTCCCCTCAGATCCTGAGCTTGGAGCCTTGACACCAGGCCTGGTGTCACCCTCACCCCTCTTGTTCTGCCCCACTGGCCACAGACACGCAGGCACACAGGCCTGGAGACCCAGAGGAAGGCAGCCCAGCTCTCACTGACTGACCCTCTCTGCTGGACCTACAAGACAACGCCCTCGCCAGTACGACCCCCAGAAGGAAGAGCCACCACAGGCAAAAGGCAGAGAGAGGCTCTTGGAGAGAACCAGGCACCACGAAGGAACGCCAGTGCCCGAGTTCTCCCCCGGCCACCTCCCCAAGCTGGGGAGGGAGCTTCCACCTCCTGGAGGAGGCCTCTCAACAGAGCCTGATGCTGTACTGAGACTCCACACTACAAGTCTGAGGTAGTGCAGTTAGTCCTCCAAGTTTACATGACTCAGTTACTCTTATTCACTGTTTATTAATTTCACCATTCTGCTAAGAAACAGTGCTCTGGGATTTTCATACTGCAAAGTTTCCCCATGAGCCAATCCGACTGAAGTCCTTGGGAGCCACGGACCATCTTTCAGAGCTGCTTTTTCCGTGACGAGTGATTTTCACAACAAGTGACCCCAGATTGTTCCACTCTACCGAGCTTTTATGGGTAGTGTATGAAAACGTGATTGTACGCCTTTCCTCTTTCAGGTAGCACTACCTTGAAACTGGCATTGTGGGGATTTATATTCAGAAAAATCTTCAGAACAAGTGTTGTCTCATGAGTGACTTTAGTTTCTTTGCCATGGCTGGGTCAATGTCCTGAATCGGTTCAGAACACTTATCTTTCATGGTCATTTATTTTTTCCTGTTGCTCATCTGTATGTGTTTGTGGTATGCACATTTTACAGTTATCCTGGGGAGCGCGTACATGTGTGTGGTACAGTTTGTTCCTTTGTTTAAAAACCCTTCCCACGCCTCTCTCCACCCTCCCTCTTTGAAATCCTCATCTCTATTTTTATCCATGTTCCTCTTGTCTCACGGTTATGACATACGATGTTTATAGTCATTGAGGCCATGAGGTTCCTGTTGGCGGCATATCTCGACTCTGTCCACTGTCCCCTCTCCTCTCCTCACACCCATGTTCTCTGAACCCTTTCCCATTGTCGAGAGATCGGTCCTCCTGCCTCAGTTACCTGTCCTTGCTATGTCCCTTATACTTAGGCTCACCCGACTAAGAGACCCTAGATGGCATGGGAGCTTGTATATCTCTGATCTAGTTCACTCAACATTATATTCTCCAGGTGCCCGTGTTCCTACACAGGCCTGTCACTTGGTCACTTTTATTTGGCGGAAAAGCCACAAGTTTCCGGGTTCCAGAAGCAGGGAACAGGTGGAGGAGCCCGCCAAGATGTTCGTGCCAGTCAGCCTGGCTGTCGGAGGACACGCTGCAGCAGAATTCACCATGCTTTTGATCATGCCTTATAAAGACAGTAAAGGGAACTCCAGAACAGCTTCTAAAACTGGGGGAAAAAAATAGGATACATATATTTGAAGCACAGGGGAATATTTTAAGGAAGTTAATGGCAATACGCCTTTTATTGTAATTTTTTTTTTTAATTTGAGCAATCACTGCGTGTTTTTGTTGCATCTCATAAGTAGAAAAAGAATTCCATGAGCATTGGCTACACGTCAGGGTGATTTCATCACAGTACACCAAAATGGGTGCCTTCTGTGATCCGTTATGATGTAACTTATGGTTCACTCACTGAAATGCTGTACAATTGTAGCTGTTTAATAATCACAAAAGCAAGGGGAATTTTTTTTTTTAAATTTAGCACTGTTCAGAACTTTATGTGAATTTTGCAAGGAGATCTGTGTTCATCTCAACGGTTACTCTGTTGCAGAGGAAAATCAGAACTATTTCCCCGCTGAAGAGCAATAATGGTGAGCTTTGTAAGACTTTAAAGGGCACAGCTTCCGATAGTGCTCATTTGCTCATAAAAATGTCTTATTAATTAACACTTTTAAATGACAGTTTTTATTGCTTTCTGGAGAAGTGTTCTTTATGGTAGTTGTTCTATATGACTCAAGAATGGGAAGGTTAAAATATTTAAAATTTTAGACGGATTAGATATTTAAGAGGATCATGGACAGGGCTGGACAGATAGCTCAGTAGAATAAGCACTTGCTTGCCTGGCAAGTGCAAGGACCTGAGTTCAAGCCCCAGTTCTGAAAAAAAAAAAAAAAAAAGAACCATGTACAACCTCTGACTAAGTTCACCCAAGAAGGCTAAAAGGTAAACATAGTCTGCCCACTAGTAATCATGCTTTGCCAATTCAAATGATTTAAGCACTGCTAGCAGCATCGTGGAGAACAATTCTGGGTGTGTCTAGGGATGACTGACGCATAAGACAGCCAACTGAGGGAGGAAGACGCAACCTGAGTGTATAGCACCAACCAATAGGCTTATGGCGTGGACAAGCATCAAGGCAGGAAGAAGGCAGCGGTCTCCTCTTGGAAGAGCCGCGCTCTCCTCCACCGCCTTTGGACATTGGTCTCCAGGTTCTTCAGTCTTCCAGCACAGACTCCACCATGGACTCCAGCAGGATGCGCTCCTAGGACTTTGACACTGTGTCCTTCAGCTTGCCTTTGGACATCGGTCTCCAGGTTCTTCAGTCTTCCAGCACAGACTCCACCATGGACTCCAGCAGGATGCGCTCCAGGACTCTGACACTGTGTCCTTCAGCTCCTTTGTTCTTTGGTTTCTATATTTCAGGCTGAGCAGCCGCTCCTAGGTCCTCCAGCTCTCTAGCGTGCAGAGCACTATGGAGTCTGTCACCTCTGAGCCATGTGCCTAGCAAATAAATCCCCTCGCACAATTATTCGTATGTCTATTGATTCTGCTCCTCTAAAGAGGCCGAACCAATAGAGCATGGGAAGAGAACGGCTGTGAACGAATGGACCGTGGTCACTTTGGCTAAGGCACCAGGGCGGCGCTTTGTCGTTTAGCTTCCCACGACCTTGACAAATGCAGGAGAAAATGAAATGTTCAAAATCTTAGGTAGAAAAGTTGTCAACTAATTTCCCATATTGTTTTATAAGATTTAAATAAAATAACAGTTGAAAAATGCATCAAATATTGCAATACATTTTCACACCTAAGAATAAGATATACAACACATTAAGAATGTCAAGTTTTAATTTGGATACAATCCTCTCAAGCAAGAAGTTTCTACCTCACTGGTTTCAGAGTGATTTATTGCCCCCCATAATTAATGTACATAAGAATAATATTGCTTTTAATGGGCTTTGTACTTCCATTCACTACACTGGACAGGTGTTTACACAATGCTTATTTACTTACATTTTGCTTATTAATGTGTATCTATCTGTAGTGGTTGATACAATGTGTCAACTTGGCTGAATGACTCAGCAGCCCGGCTCCCTGTTGGTGGGAGCCCCACTCTGGGGTACAATTGGTTCTTCCCTGGAGTGTGACCAGGGCCCGCTTAGGATATGATTGGATTTCTCCCTAGAACAGGATCAAGGGCCCATCCTGGAGTATGACTGGTTCCACCCTAGGGTGCAATGAGCCCACGTCAGAATGACTGAGCACAAAAAGACATTTTAAAAGGCTGAAGGAGGAGGAGTCAACACTTCACTTCATCGGAGAAGCTTCAGTCTTTGCATTCAGACTGGACTTCATTGTCTGGCTTGCAGCTCAGACTCTTTAGCCTCCAGCTTGGATCTTTTCTGCCATCCGTCGCAGACCCTTCAGCGTCCATCTACAGACACTTCAGTCTTCCATTGCAGATCCATCAGCTGACAGAGACTTACACGGAGTGCTGCGGTGAAGTCCAGACCTCGGGATTGAATTCTTCAGTCCGGAGCATGCAGACGCCCTGTGCGCGCTTCCTCATCTGACTCTGTGGCTATTGTAAGCCAATCTTACAATTTCTTATAGATTGTATATTTGGTGTTAATATCCATTCCTTATATTGTATCTATTCTGTTCCTCTAAGTAAAACCCTGACCAATACACTATCCATCAACAAATCCCATTAATGTAAGTTTACAGGCTGATCTGTTCAATAAAATAACAAGACTCATCACTTTAAAATCAAAAACAAAGACAAGGGAATTGGGTATCCTCCATAAAGAAGAATCTGCATGGAGCATAGGTGGAGAATCTATGGATCTAATACTTAGTAACATTGTCATGAAGCTAACCAACCAAGAGTAGCATAACTAACTCACTCTGACTCTTCACTGATTGACTTCAATGGATTACCTAGCCCTGTTTCCAGGTCCCTGGGTAACCTGGTCCTTAGAGTCTCCCTGACAGAGCCTTCCTTCCTGACTAGATATTAGCAGGCTCTGCAGAATCCTTTTTCTGACTAGCGCTTTGTCTTTAATCCACCTTATCCTTGCTATGGTTAGGTCAGTTTAGCAGGAACCTTAGCATATGATCCCTGCCCACCCTGAGCAAGAAGACTATCTGGTCAGCCTAGGGGAAGTCTTCTCCACCCACCCCTTTTGATGTCCCTCTTAGGAACCTTCCATCTGCTGAGCATCTCACTCTGCTTGTTGATTGTAAGTTCCCACTTGTACCCACTCTTCCCAGAGTCGAGCCCAAGCTCAGCAACAACACCCCTTGACACATAGTGTGAGTCCTGAGCAAAGTCTTTCTTACCATGTCTACAAGTGTCACAGTAAATTTTTCTTCACGTCCTCTGCCATAGCTCAGATGTGTTTCACACCACGTGGTACCATTAGGAGGTTGTGGAAGCTGTAAGAGGCAGACCTACCAGACGGCCTTCGGTCACAGAAGATGCGCTTAAACAGGATTACGAAGGGGATTATGGGAACCCAGCCCTTTGTTCTCTCTTTCACAGCCTGGCCTACGTCGTCGTGCTAATGGTTTTCCTCTGCTCTTTGCTCCTTACCACCTCAGGGGCCAAAGCAAAAGCATGAACCAACAACAGGCTGGCACCACCACAAGCCAGAGTGAACCTTCCCCTCTTAAAGCTAAGGCAGGCATCTATCACAGTACTAGAAAGTTGAGTTGTAGTCATCTGCTTTATTTTGTTCTGATTTTAATATTGCTAATTAGCCTAGTCACAAATATAGATAAAGATCTCTACTATTCAGCTGTCCTACACCTGACCACTTCCAATGAAAGATATTTCACTCCAGATTTGTACAAGTCCCAATCCAAACCTTCAGTATTTTTATATTACAGTCAAAGTCAAGTAAATTTATGAAGAAAAATGCATGAATCATTCCTTCTTAACCACTTGTCTACTTATGTACATAAAATGAAAATTTTCAAAAGCTCTGGGCTAGGCATGCATATCTTTGGGGCTGGGGCTGTAGCTCAGCAGTAGAATACTTGCCGAGCATGTGTGAAGCCCTGGATTTCGCCTCTAGCATTAGAAGAAAAGAAAAAAAGAAGATGGCTGCTGCCTCCACAAGTGAGAAACCTGGTCCCAGTTTTCCAGCCCTGACGCAGCCGAGTGTCGGCCAGCGAGCCTCTGAAGCTTCTGGGCCCATTTCTGCATTCATAAAGTAGCAAAACCATTGTTAGCTGCCTTGCACGATCCTGGTGAGAATTAAGTGTTGATAGATGTCAAATGTGTGCAGCAGAGCCATTATTATAAAATGATGTATATCATGAACATAAAGCAGCGGGCGCCTTTACTGTGCAAGTGGCCGCTCTGCCATCGGCTTTCTGGGGATTGACTTTCTACACCACAAGGTCGACCGTTGCTGAGCACACGGGCCACGTGAGGTCAGCTCTGACATATTGAAGTTCTCTCGGGTGCGCTTTGGGAAAACACAAAAGGAGCAGAAATCCAGAGCCGGGGATGACAGCCACAGATACCAGACAGTGCTCGCAAGTTCAAGACCTGAAATAAACATTGATCGGAACAATGACAAACGGATGAACTGCTCTGACCTCGTCAGCCTGAGCGGAGCTGCGCGCTCCGTGCTCCGCACTCCTGCAGACTCTGCGCCTGCCACACAGGGGCTGGGGAGGGCGGACCCGGGGCTGTCTTCCTTCTGTCTTCTGAGTCTGCGGGCGGCCACTCTGCTCCTCACCTCCATCCTTGGCTGCTCTGAACTCATCACCTTTGGTGGGCAGGCGGGTGGGTGTGGAGGTGGGCTGGTGGGGGGAGGGGCATCTGCTGTCTGGATTCTCTGGGCATCAGAAAGGAAAAGAAATGCATCTCAGGGACAGAGGCATTGCTGTGGGCCCAGACCTGAAGGCGCTGCAAACAGGAAAGCTTCCAGGGAAGCGGATGAAGAAGAGCAACCGAAATATACGGCTATAAGCACCGGGGCAGATGGCTCAGTGGCACAAGCATCTGCCTGGCAAGCGCAAGGTGCTGAGTTTGAACCCCGTACAAAGAAAAAAAAAAAAAATACAGGAACAAAGCCGGCCCCAGGAGCCCCAGAGCGCTCCGGAGATCCCAGAGCTCAGGGTGGTGCAGCCCCAAGCCCGGCTCAGGCCTGGAGTCTCTCATTCCGCCCTGCAAGGCCCCTGTTCGCACTTCTAAGTGGAAGGTGCCCCTGAATATAGCGCCGCGGTCTTCTCCTTGGCTTTGTGGTTGCTGCCAGAAGATCCATTTCACTCGTGATGCAGTTCTTAAAACAGGCCTTCGTACAAGTGTGTTCTTTTGCACACTAAAGAACACGCCAAATGTTGCTATTTACAGTTCTGAGATTGGAAAGCATAGAAAAACATGTAAGAAAGAAAAACAGCAACCTGGGAAGAGCTTCTGTGTTGCTATTTTGGCTGCATCCGGATTCAGTTTTGCATCTTAGGGACGTCGCTGAGCCCTGGCTCCACCGCAGCTTTAGAAGGTCAGATCCACTTATTTGCTTAGAGTTTGCAGCGGCGCGCGTGCGTGGCACAGAGCATGTGCATTCCGCAGGCGGAGTTGGTGGGGTGCAGGACGCGTCTCGGTTCTTCCGTTACGCCCTTCCCCCTCCTTCCCCTCTCTCCATCTCTCAGTCCCCTTCCCATTTAAGAAAACCATCTCTGTGCTTCCTCTTATCCGCCCGTGTTTTGTTGCTTATTTATTATAACCGGAGGCTTCATGTATCCAACAAATCCTGTGATAGTTAAGTGCGGGGGTCCGAGGGATTTCGTTAGCATTATGACCCCACGTACGTCCACTTTCCTATGAGTAAGGTTTTCCTTCTTCCTAGCAGCGTAGTACTCGGCTGTGTATAAATAGCACCTTTTCTTTATTCCTTCCTTTGTTGGTGGATTTAGAGACTGCTTCCAAGAGTTAGCTATGGTGCCTTGGGCTCCTGTATCTGAAAGCAAAGCTAGAAAAAATGTACGATAACTGCAACAACGGCTGAAGGTTCATAGACGGGGCTTCCTCGCAGGGCACAGGCTCTGTGTCGTGACAGTAAACGTCCTCCTCCCCGACAGACACCGTACACCACCCTGTGCCCCCCAGGCTGGGAGGGACATGCAGACTACACTCAGCTGATAGCAGCTACCTTAAGTAAAACATACGGTGGGGTATGAAAGGAAAAGAACATCTCTATAGACAAGAAAGGCACATCCTCTGTGGTAAATGTTACAGGACAGAGGAAAAGAAAGACGACGATTGTCGGTCTCACTGGTCATTCCTTGTATGACGTTTGTGGATATTTAGGGCGCGGACATGTACATGGCCTCAGATTGCCGTTTTCAACGATGTTATGCAAGTGTGTTAACAAAGAGTACACTGAAGCCACCTCCAAAAGGCCGCTGACTGAAATGGCCTCGGAAGGCAGAGGGACAATTGCTTGGCACGTCACCATCCAGCCACAGCCGTGCTTTCAGCGAAATATGTTCTCTGTAACTCTTCGTCCAGTTCTACAGGATTCGGTTCCGTATTGGCTTCTTTCCCTCTCTCCTGATTCCTACTTGATCTCTTTCGCATCCTTGCTGGGAAGCGGAAACACCCCCTCTGTTGGTGGCATGTGGATAGCTTCCCACAAAACACATCGCCTGCGCTGCCCTCTTCCCTCAGATGAAAGTAAGGACCAGGGAAATGATGGCGCCAAGGAGAGAGATGGAAAAAGCCTGACAAACAAGGGGCCTCTGTGGCTCTCATGGGCCTAGAATCTCTTCACAGCGGTGGTTAAGCCTCCATGTGTAGCTATTACCCTTTGATATGGTGATCACTCCATGTCAATGCAGAAAGAGAGAGGGAGAAGCCTGTGGGAACAGCAGGGGCACGTGCAGAGACTCACTCGAATTGCCGGTCTGCAAGGTCGCCACACTAGAACACCCTCCCTCACCCCCAGTGCACCCTTGGCAGTCACTGTCCCTTACTCAGGCTCCAGCATTTACTCATTGCTTTAGTGAACCGTCACGTGCTGGCCAGGAGCCTGAGCAGAGCACAGCAGGGCGAATGAATGGGCTTTGCCCACGGGTGTTGGGGTCTCAAGTAAAAAGGCAGAAAGGTGGAGCCTACGGTACTGTTGTCCATCTATGACTATAAGGCTTGGGACTCCTACAGGGAGCCCAGGGCCACCTGAGTGGCTGCTCAGGAAGGGGCAGGCTGGCACTTCAGGGGTGGCGTTGGCCTCCCCTAAGTCTGGGGTTGGAGCCATCACAGCGGCCCTGCATTCATGAAGAGGAGCTCAGCTATTTTTTTTTTTTTAACCAGGGATTGAACTCCAGTCCCTGCTTTTGCCAGGCAAGCATTTATTCTACTGAGCTACCTCCCTAGCCATACAGGACTCAAAATATTAAAAAAAAAAAAATCAACCACCACGTTTCAAAGCCACCAAGAAATGGAAGTGAACTGAGCCCTGAGCAGTCCACCTTCGGTCCTCACAGTGTGCTCACCCCCGTGGATGCCCAGGCTCCACGGAGGAGCAGATCCTTACAGAACCTCACTATGTTCTCCTCCTTTGCTCGCACTACACAGGCAAACATTTGGTCAAATATGTGTTGAACGAATTGTCCCCAAAAGGCGTACTGACAGATGCTTTGCAGTCCCTTCTTGTGTGTGCCGAAGTATGTGTCGTAGTCCATCTAGAAGGTTCTCAGTCGTTCACCTCACATGAAATAAAAGGACAAGTGTCTGCCTTGGTGCACAGCTTGTAGCCAGCATCTTCAAGGCATGCCAGCTGTCCTTTAGACATGATCACACAAAAATCACTTTCTGGAGATAGCTGTCTTCCGGGATGAATGACGTCCGCAGCCCAGACCTGTGCCCGAGTGGCTTTGGGGGCTGGTTGCATCTTATAGATCGAGAAAAGGGAAGACCCGGAGGCTTGGGTCGCGAATGACATGCCTGAGAACAGATACCGGATTACGACAGAAGGAAACCGGCTATCCCTCCCGACTCAACAACCTGACATGCCACGCGGCTGTCAACCAAACAAAGGGAACCTGAGGCATCGCCCCCTCGCTTGCCTTTCGCTTTTTACTCTGCTCCATGTGGGCTGGATTTTTCACAATACATGTGCCAGACTGGAACGGCGAGAGATGCATCTTTATCAGCTAAATGCATGCCAAGAGTTTAGAGAAAAGAACAAGTCTTTAAAAATTAAATGGATTTTGCGTCATCTCTATTCTATGTATATATTTATTTAATGTCTTGGATACAGGATCTCACTAAGCAGCTTGAGCTCATAGTGGTCCTCCTGTTTTCAGCCTCCCCAGTGCCGGGATTACAGGAGTGCACCCCTGCTCCTGGACTCTGGCCAGCTTAACCTGCCCTTGGGGTGGGGCTGGCATGGCATTTGGTGCCAGGGAGTGAACCCCAGTCCCTGAGCTTGCCTAGCCTTGCTTAGTCAGGCGTGTTAGTCCACTGAGCTATCTCTTAGGCCCCACATTATCTTTAAATTCAGTTATTTAAAAAATTTTTTTTAAAATGGTATCCCTTATTTTTCTGATTCAGCCTGACATGACTGCAGCTCACTGGAATTGCAACTGTAGTGATTGTTCCAGAATAAGCCTAGGTCTTCCTGTGTGGGTCCCCAGCAAACCCCAGGCAGACAAGTGGTACAGGCAGGTTTCCAACTAGGCCGTGGCTCCAGGAGCAGGCTTGAGTCTTTCCTATGACCTAAGGACAAACTAGATCCATTCCAGGCAGCAAGAAGGAATAGCAAGTTTTTCCCTCCCTGTCATTTTTATGGAATCACAGCTGCCCTCCTCTCTGACCCAAATCATGGAAATCTAAGTGCTTTTTCTGCGACCAATGACTAACTTCCATCAGTGAAGTCTCCACACCACTGCATCCTCCAATCCGAGGTCTGTCCGCCACCGTTTCTGCGGCTTCACAGTATTTGGGGGCCGTCTTCATGCGCAAGGATCAAGTTGTTCCAGACACGTTATTGCATGGCACAGTGCTGTGCTTCTCTCTCTCTCTCCATCTCTCTCTCTCTCTCTCTATTTAAAAGAATCCAACCAAGCGCCACACACACGCCCGGCATACACTGCATCACTGAGCTCCATCCTCAGCTGTGTTTTACCCAGAGACGAGGTCTCCTAAGTAACTAAACGTCGCAGGCTGGGCAGAAAGTTGCCGTCCTCCTGCCTCAGCCTCCCTACTTCCTGGTATTGTCTGCACGCACCACAACAGCCTGCCCCGAACAACACATACTAGCAAAATGTTTTTCTAGTAAGTTCTTTCAATTCTGTGAAGCTTATGTCATTATACGAAAATGCAACAAGTCTAACTTTATATTTTCGAGATGTCTGTAATGTACTGAAATCTGTGAGATTGTTCAAAGATAATTAAAATGTAACGTATTAAAAAGGAAAAATAGGCCGGGCGTGGTGGTGCATGCCTGTAATCCTAGCACTCGGGAGGCTGAGGCAGGAGGATCAGTGTGAGTTCGAGACCAGCCTGGGCTGCAAAAGTGAGCTCAAGGCCAGCCTGAACTGCATAGTGAGACCCTGTCTCAAAAAAGACAAAAAAAAAAAAAAAGGAAAAATACATTACCATGGGGAAAAGATGGCTTAATTAGAGATAGGCATGAGACTAGCTCACTAGTTAAAATTTCCTGCAAGCTGATCTTCATTCATAAAAATTCTGGACAAACCACGTTTTGAAAGAAAGATGCCAGGAAATATGTGGGACAATCTTCCAGAGAGGACAGTAAGACAGACACCACCCCTCCCACATTCGAATAGCAAGCTCAGCATTGTGTCTACCGATGAATAATTATGTGGTGACGTGCTTGACCCAAGCCTGCCTTTCAGCCCCACCTCATCTGCTATACTTTGGCCAAGTTCGGGAAAGTTCCCAGCAACCTTTGCTCCTCTCCCTTTTCACTTCCGTTGGCACTGACTGACGCTGTTGCTCTTTCCATGAGGCAAAGAGGTGGTAGGAGGATTCTTCCGCCTCTTCAGCCACTCATCAGTCATTGCAGGGTGGGACACTGCACTGGGGCGGGGGGATTTGCTGCTGATGGTCAGGACCACGGAATGAAGACCAAGGGCCCGGGAAAGGAGCGCGCCCCCTGCAGGCGGGGTGGGGCCAGCACCTGCACTGAAGCCCTTGCTCCTGGCCACTACCGGGGCCCTGCCTCAGTGCACCGCAGGCCACGGGCACTGGAGCAAAGTCAAGCCTCACCGCCTAGAGTGGCATCACCCGCTGTCTCATCACGGCTCTCTGCTATTACAATGAAGCTGCACTGAGTGGATGCAAAGCTGAGCTTGGAAAGTGACAAATACGGACCTAAGCAGGGCTGCGAGGACTGCCTGGCGCTGTGTGCCGAGGGCTGACCCCGTCGGGTTAGCAGTCAGGCACCCAGGGAATGCTTGCTGCAGGAGCCCGGGAAGCTGGCGCCTTTGGTCGCCTTTTGTTGGTGTTCTGTTTTCTTCAGACCCCGCTCACCTAACTGCGGAGAGTAGCCTTGGATTTGGAATCCTCCCGCGTAAGCCTCCCAAGCAGGGGAGACACCGGCTTTGCCACTTGTATCCCATTACTTATTTATTTATTTTCTTGTTTCAGAACCTTTGCTTGTTTATTAACCTCGAGGGCAGGGCTGGCGCAGCATGTGGTGCCGGGGATCGAACCGCTGTCCCTGAAGTCGCCCAAGCTTCCCCAAGCAGGCGCCTTAGACCACTGAGCCATCCCGCCGGGCCCCTGTATCCCATTATTGATGGAAATTTGGGGAGCTCTTTTGATCCTTCCATAAATTCTTACTAAGCGCATCTTACATTCTCAAGTCTGCTATGAGTGGGGATAAAGTACTAACTGCGAGAGAACTAGCCCTTATTTAGGGAAGCTTCTAATGGTACAGGGAAAACACTACATACAAAAATCGCCGAAACCTATTGTCAAAGGGCAAGTGTGCTGGAGCGTAGAGTGGAAGGACGCGCGGCTGTAGGACCGCACATCCTCCGAATTCAGACCTGGAGGGTCACCTGCTGGTGGACCCCAGCAGGGGGCCCCATTTCCACGCAGGCTGGCAGGGGTGAGGCCTGGGTTTGGGGCTTCTCTCCGTGGCTTTGCGCCCATCCTGCTCCCAAGACTGGTGCTCAGACGGTTTCCTCCCCAGACCCATGCCCACACCCGTGCCTCTAGGTAGCTCTCGATTTCCAGCATCTTCCGATCCTTTCCAGGCTGCTGCGTAGTTCCTCCCTGGGGAGCCACTGATTTTTTTAAATTCTAAAGCTCCATGCTCCTCCGGCTGTGCACACACAAAAGCAGAGCGCTCCCTTTAAGTGTCTCCTCTTTTTCCAGACCTGTCTCTTCAGAGAAGAGGGAAGGGAGAATTTTCCTGCACGGCATATCTCAGCTCCTGATAAATACAAGGTAGACCCTGAAAAAAGTCACAGCTTACAAGGGATAGCGTTTGTGACGAGGCAGTGGCTCCCCACACCTGGCCAAAGGGTGGCAGACGAGCTGGGGGTGAAAAGCAGACTTGGGGAGTCGTTACAACCAAGGTGCCCACCACTGGCTAGAGTTAAGGAGTGTTCCCATGCGACAATCGGTTTGGAAGACTCCCGCTCTTCCTGTTACGGAGAGCTGCGTGCTAGAATACACCAGCAGATTTGGAGCCAGAGCAAGGCCTGTGCAGGATGATCCTGGCGCCAAGTCCCGTGCACCTCTCTACTGGACGCCAACGCCAAGGCCGGGCCAGGGCACAGAGGCGAGAGCGCCATCTGCTGGAGCCACGCTCCAGCCCCCCCCCACCCCAGGGTTTTAATTTGTACAACAGTTGGTGTAGAAAGAAAAAAGCATTTCTATTATTAGTGTGTGTGTGTGTGTGTGTGTGTGTGTGTGTGTGTGTGTGTGGTACTGGGGATTGAACCCAGGACCTTGTGCTTGCCAGGCAAGCACTTACACTACTGGGCTATCTCCCTGGCCTCAAGCATTCAGAATTTCTGAACATTACATCATCTCAGACACTTAGGACTGTCATAAGACCATGCTAAGGGTCAACATTTCTAGTGCTTTTCAAACAGTACCTTTAAGGTTCAACTGAGAAAGAGTAGTTGTATATTTTTGTCATCTTCATTAGTTCCGTCATATTCCAAATAGTACTGAGGATTAAACCCAGAGCCTTTGCACTGAGCTGGGTCTCTAGCCTGCTTTATTTTTATTTTTATTTTTATTTTTGTTTTTGTTTTGATATAGGGTCTGACGACATCATCAAGATTCCCAGTCTGGGCTCAAATCTGTGATCTTCCTGCCTCAGCCTCGCAGAGTCCTGGGACTATGGGAAATCCCCACCATGCCACAGCACTGCTTAAATTCTGCATTTCCACTTCTAGGCTTTAACAGATATAACACCACTGGTACCGATAGCAGCAGCTCATACTGAGTAGTTCCTGGCACATGGTGAGTGCTATTTTAAAAGCAAGGACGCCCATGATGCAAAGGGATCCCAGTTACTAGCCCAGTAATAAATCTTGCAAGGAGAGTTCAAGGCCAAGCAGTCTTAGCCTGAAACCTGGTACCTTAACAACTGGGCCGTGCTCTCTCAGCTACAGCCCAGCCTTAGAAAACATCTTAGGCAACATTTGACCTTGCCAAGATTCCTCCTGGTACCCAGAAGCACCGACAGGCATGCCCTCATGCGGCCTCCGGGGGATTTACTCTAAGTGTGACTAGGATCTTTTTCACAGCTGTGAGGTCCACACTGGCCAGGACAGTGGGGACTGAGCTGCCACACCATCCCGGCAGGATAGGTGACCCTACGGGTGGCACCCTTTGCAGACATCTGCTGAGTGCCTGAGGGCCATACATCAAGAAGCCATTCCCAGATGGTGAGACAGCTGCTGGGGTAAGCAAACGGCCAGTGATAACTTTGCCTAGGTGACATTTTCTCCTGTGTTTGTCCTGTGCTTCAAATCAAAGGAAGGAAGATGTAAAGGGTACACGTGAAGTTCGCATCCCTGCAAGTTGGGACAGTATTATAAGAACGTTCCATTGCTAGGTTCACTTAGTTTCTTAACTAGTTCTCTTACAAGTTCACGTATTTTTTTTTTTGACTTTTTGAGACAGGGTCTCGCTATGCAGTTGAGGCTGGCCTTGAGCTCACTTTTGTAGCCCAGGCTGGTCTCGAACTCACAGCGATCCTCCTGCCTCAGCCTCCCAAGTGCTGGGATTACAGGCGTGTGCTACCACGCCCAGCTTCACGTCAGTATTAATCTTGCCCTACTCACTAGAAGGTGACAAATGGAAATCCAACATTGGACACAATGTCCTGCACTGCGTAATAGTTATCATGCTGCTTGTAAGTATTATTTTTTTTCCACTTTTTTTTCAGTGCTGGGAAAACGCCCAGGACACTGCGCATAACACTTAGCTGTACCACCAGCCCCAAAGAGTTCTCTGCATACAGTCCCCTTCTCACTATAAGATCCTAGTCATCCAGTTGACTAGCTTCATTCACTCTTTTTTTTTGGGGGGGGGGGGACCAGGGTTTAAACTCACGCCCTTGCACTGACCAGGCAGGCACTTGTGCCACAGAGCTATCTCCTCGGCTCCCTTATTTACTCTTCATTAAGTTCAAAGAGGTTACTTTTAAGAAGAAATATCAGAAATAAAACCAGAAAAATCAGAAATAAAATATCAGAATAGTACAAAAGGGAAAGGTAACTGATTTATGGAAAGTAGATGGAAACACTGATTTTTAACTGAGACCCTGGTACCCTTAATGAACCAACACACAGGTTCATAGCTGTAGTACCACTACCGGCCAGGGTGTGCCTCTGGTGAGAGATGGTGCTGTTCCTTAGGGCGGCGCTGCTGGCGCACCGGGGTTCCCAGAGGGCACAGTGCCGCCTTCCCTGCTGGACAGCTGCCTTGGAACATTTTCAGAGTAGATGCTCAACATTGCAGCAAGAGCTTTTCAAATTTGTCTCTACAGGTGGCCAACATAGATCATAGCAAATGTGCCTCTGCGAGCAGGCCAAGTGAGCCCGGCAGGGAAGTGCTCCCGGCTCCCGAAGTCTCGGACACCTCCCTGCGCAGGCGCCCTGGGGTAAGCAAGGTCCCACACCAGACATGCAGAGGCCTGTGTCGATTGCTCCCCAGCCACGCCCTGCACCTGCCTCTTCTGTATCATATTACTTGAGCAAGCAGCACATCACCAGTTCAGGTCCGTGTGCCTGTCCCACGTTAGGCCATCCCGAGGAGGACCTCTCCGACGCCCCTTGGGCTCCTCTGCCAATGGGTCTGCTCCGGTGTCTAGCGATCTTCTGGGAGCAAGTCCTAAGGGCCAAGGTACAGCTGTCCATTCTGCAGAGGCTCGGATGATCAGGAAGCCATGTTAGTAACCTGCATTCCACATGGCCTGTTGCCTACTTTGGATGAAACGATACTTATTTGAGGGAGCCAGGGAGTAAGGCGGAAGAGACAGGGAGGGACAGCTTCCTTCAGGGGACCCCACAGTCACTTCTAGGGCACCAGCAGGGGCTAAGCATGGGAAGCTGGCGTGATGCACTCCAGGCAGGAAGAGCAGCGTGTGCACCTCTCCGCACTCTGTGGCACCTTCATCGAGCCCAGCCCACTGGTGTCCCCACTGTACCAGGGCCCATCCCCCAGGAGGTCCTCAGTCATGAGCTGACTAGGGTGTCCTGTGAGTCGACAAGCACACGTTCTCCTGTGAGGCAAGTGGGCATCTTTCATGGGATATGACCAAGGGCAACTCATGGCAAGGTTTAAGAACTGGGTAGCTTCTGGGAATCATCTTTGGGAAGCTGCTAGGGTCTTCACAAATGGAGTCTGTAGGCAGCTGTCCCAGCTGACGGGACTCACAGTCCAGGTGACCTGAGAAGGTGATCTGAAGATTGGCTTTAGCACCTGGATTCCACCTCAGCACTGAAGAAAAGAGAAGAGAGGAGAGGGGAG
>PVJA010019744.1:0-24484 GCA_004027025.1 Myocastor coypus
CACTAATGAGTATATGTTCAATATACATCCATTTATATATGAAGTCTTCAAACTTATCATTCTTTATGGATGAGTAGTATTCCATTGTATAAAAATACCACATTTTTTTTAACCATTCTTCAAATGATGGACATTTTGGTTGTTTCCAAGATTTGGCTATTATAAATTGGGCTGCTATAAACATAGGTGCACAGATATCACTATGGTATGAAGTTTTCAGTTCTTCTGGGAAAATTCCCAGTAGGGGAATAGCTGGATTGAACGGAACTTCCAATTCTAGTTTTGTAAGGATCCTCCACACTGCTTTCCATAATGGTTGCACCAATCTGCATTCCCACCAGCCGTGGAGAAGGGTTCCTTTTTCCCCACAGCCTCTCCAGCATTTGTTGCTGGTTGATTTCTTTATGATAGCCATCCTTTCTGGGGTGAGGTGGTATCTAAGTGTTGTTTTGATTTGCATTTCACGAATAGCTAGCGATGGGGAGCATTTCTTCATGTATTTGTAGGCTTGCTGTTTTTCTTTCTCTGAGAAGTGAGTGTTCATCTCAGATGCCCATTTCTGGATTGGGTCTTTGAATTTTGGGACCCTAATGGTTTTTAGTTCTTTGTAGATTCTAGATAGAAGACCTTTGTCAGAGTACTTGTTAGTGAAAATCTTTTCGAAATTTGTGGGTGTCTTTTCACTTTGTTAGTGATTTCCTTTGACATGCAGAAACTTCTTAGCTGGAAGAGGTCCCAATTGTTGATGCTTTCAAGTGTTAAACATGTAGCACTTACCTTAAATGTCCTAAGACCCTGAGTTCCACCTCCAACACTGTCAAAAAAAACCTCCCCAAAACAGGGAAGTAGTGTGTGTGTGTGTGTGTGTGTGTGTGTGTGTGTGTGTGTGTGAAGGTGCTAGGGATCAAAGTCAGTGCCCTGAGGGTTCATGGTCATGGCTTATGATTATGCTTTTACCCCACTTCACTAGCTGGGGGCTACCTAGAGAAAATGGAGAACTTCCATCTGCCTGCCTGCCTGCCTGCCTGCCTGCCTGCCTGCCTGCCTGCCTACCTGCCTGTGTCCTCTTTCTTCTTTCTTTTTCTCAGTATTGGAGATTGAAACCAGGGAACATGGAGCTATACCTCCAACATTTATTTATTAATTTATTTAGAGACTTATTTATTAGAGTCTCATTACATTATCTAGCCTGGGATTGAACTTTCATTCCTTCTGCCTCAACCTCCCAAGTAGCTGGGATTCCCAGAGTGCTGAGCAGCTCCCCCACATCCTTGCTCACTGAAAATTAGACACATCAGCAGGAGCAGGCCAAGTGCCGCTGGTACTTCTCTGCAGGTCTCTGGCTGTTACTACTACAGTTTGTGCCCTGGAGACTGAACTAAGCCAGAGAGAGCTACCAAGAGCTGAGAGCCAGGCCAGCACAACAGGCAGGGCCAGGAACTGAACCCTGGCCCCTGTGCTTCCCTAAGCAAGCGCTTAGTTCACTGAGCTATACCACCAGCCCTTGATTATTTTTTTAAATTCAAGACTACAAACATTTATTTAATAAACAAGGCACCACAGTAGCCAGAGAAAAAAGGATTAACAAAACAACTTCCATTGTCAGATGACCTGTGGCATCTAAGAGAAGAAAGAAGTACATGAATAAGTAGACTAATAGCAATTTTTTTTTGGGGGGGTCTTTTTGAGACAGGGTCTCACTATGCACTTCAGGCTAGCCTCGAGTTCACTTTGTAGCCCAGGCTGGTCTCAAACCCCCAATGATCCTCCTACCTTAGACTCCCAGGTGCTGGGATCAGAGGTGTGGGCCACCAAGCCTGATTTAAGTTTATATTTTGGTAAATCAGAAATGAGGGCTGTGAGCCGGGCGTGGTGGTGTACGCTGGTAATCCCAGCACTTGGGAGGCTGAGGCAAGAGGATCGGTGTGAGTTTGAGACCAGCCTGGGCTACAAAAGTGAGCGCAAGGCCAGTCTGAATTGCATAGTGAGACTCTGTCTCAAAAAGAAAAAGAAGAAAAAAAAAAAAAAAAAAAAAAAAAAAAAAAAAAAAAAAAAAAAAAAAAAAAAAAAAAAAAAAAAAAAAAAAAAAAAAAAAAAAAAAAAAAAAAAAAAAAGAAATGAGGGCTGTAACTAAATGTAATGATTCAAATTTTGTTAAACAAAAAACAACTATGTGCACAAGTTTATGTAGATACAGAGAAAATTGCTAGCAATGGTTACTTTTGAGACTTGGTGCTAAGGAATGAATGAGAAGGCTGAAAGTGTGGGGGTTTTTTTGTTTTTTGTTTTAAACAGGATCTTGCAGGGCCAGCAAGATAGCTCAGGGGTCTAAAGCACTTGCTTAGGCAAGCTTAGGCTACCACAGGGACTGAGGTTCAATCTCCGGCACCACATGCTATGCCAGCTCTACCCCCAGGGGCAGGCTGAGCTGGGCATAATTAAAAATAAAATAAAATAAATAAGATCTTGCTGTGTAATCCAGATTGGCCTTGGACTCATTAAGGAGCCCAGCTGGCTCCAGCACTTGGTAATCCTCCTGCCTCAGCCTCCCAAGAGCTGGGACTTCAGATATGTGGCACCAGGCCCAGCTGATCTTTCATTTCTTTTTATTTATTTATTTTATTTATTTATGTTTTGGCCAGCTCAGCCTGCCCTGGGGATGGAGCTGGCACAGCATGTGGTGCCAGGGATTGAACCACAGTCCCTGTGGTTGCCTAAGCTTGCCTAAACAGGTACTTTAGACCACTGAGCCATCACGCCAGCTCTGATCTTTCATTTCTAACTTAATGTCATTCTGTATTATTTGCCCTGCCATGTAAATGCATTATATTTATAGTTTTAAAAATTTTTATTTATTTGTTATGGGGTCTCACCATGCAGCTCAGACTCACAGTGATCACCCTGTCTTAGCATCCCCAGTTCTGGGACTACAGGCCTGACAGCCACCACACAAGGTTTTGGGGCTAGCATAGTGTGCCTGGGGTTCCGGTTCAACACAGCATGAAGTACCAGGGATCAAACTCCAGTCCTTGCACTTGTCAGGAGGTGCTTAGAATGCTAAGCTATCTCCCCAGCCCCAAATACATTATTTTTGTAGTTTAGGAAAATCAAGAGAATTGATTGAAACAAAATTTTATCCATGAGTTTATCTGCTTTACGCTATCCCTCTTCAGTTTTTCCTAAAGTCTAAAGCTCTCAAAGGCTAAAAGCAGGCTTGAATACATAAAACTCAACTATCCTGGATCCTATTTTACATCAAAGAATGTCTTCTACTCTATAACAATATGTTGATTTTCAAAATAAGATAAAAGGATGTGGCATACAATAGATAGTCGATTAACACAAAGGAACCGATAACAGCAAACTCCAGTTCTTTCTTTCAGACTTAGTTACTTAATCTCTGGTCAAGATAGGACAGTAAGAAAACTAAGTGAATTCCTTTAACTACTAACAGGTCCCAAGTTCACCAAGCTTCAGGTTCCCGAAACACCTTCAAGTAACACCATTAGGTCATCCAAGCAGCAGAATTGCCATTGCTTTTTAGTAACTTTAATTACATGCTTTTCTTTTAACACAGACTATTTTCTAATAGTGTGGCTGATTTTTAGCCAGTCTCCCGATCTGTAATTAAATGATTTCTATGGCGAAGCAATGTAATGTTTCCCTCAACTCATACTGCTCTCAGAGCCGGCACTGTTTCTATTATTTAACAATATTTTTGGATTTCCATTTAGGTCTAATTTTCCCTGTATGAGAGTGTTCATATCAAATCAAGCTGTTTAAATAGGATTCAATATTATTCTATGAGTGTTTATAATTACATATATTTAAACTCTTGTTAATCATTTACTGAAGCATAACTTTTTCTACTTAATGGTTAGAAAAAGTAAATATTGCTCCCTTGAAGGTTTTAGAATATCACTTTTAGCCTATAAATAGGTTTTGCTACGTGACTCTTGCCCATAGCAAAGGTATTCTACTTGTAGCAAAGCTTTGATTACTCTCCATTAGCAGTTTCTATCACTTGTTCAAATTTGATTAAAAGCGTCTATGACAATATGCTCCATTCTGTCTAGTCAGCATTTCCTCTATTTATTTATTTATTTATATTATGGCCGGCTCAGCCTGCCCTGGTGGTGGGGCTGGCGCAGCATGTGGTGCCGAGGATTGAGCCATGGTCCCCGCAGTTGCCTAAACTGTCCTAGGCAGGCGTTTTAGACCGCTAACCCATCTCACTGGCCCATGTTATTTTTATTTTGAAACAGGGTCTCACTAATCATTAAATTGTCCGGGTAGATTGTTACCAAATCAATCTTCCTGCTCTGTGCCTCCCAGAGCACTGGTACTACAGCCATGTGCCTCTATACCCAGCCATGTTCTGGTTGGTTGGGTGGTTTTATTTATTTATTTATTTATTTATAAATGAGGTTTTGCTCTGTAGTCCATGTTGGCCTCAAAATTGCAGATTCCTTTTGCCTCAGCCTCTCAAACACCGGGATCACTGGAGTGTGCCACGACATTCAGATTATTTTGTCTTATTTTATTTTATTTCAGTACAGGGGATCGAGCTCTGGGACTCAAACTCCAGACCTTGTGCTTGCCAGGCAGGTGCATATGCTGTTGAGCTATCTCCCTGGCCCTCCTCTTGTGTGTGTGTGCATGTGTGTGTGTGTGTGTGTGTGTGTGTAATATAAGCAAAGTCAAGTTGAGTATCTTTTGCATGGATATCAAATCCAAGTGACTGACATTGGTTTTGATGCTATAAATTGTTCTTTTTCATTGATGTTACGCAGTTGATTCATTACTTTTTTTTTTTTTTTTTTGGTAGTTGTTGTTGTTTTGAGACAGGCTCTCGCTATGCAGTTCAGGCTGGCCTTGAACTCACTTTTGTAGCCCAGGCTGGTCTCAAACTCACACTGATCCTCCTGCCTCAGCCTCCCAAGTGCTGGGATTACAGGCATGTGCCACCACGCCCAGCTTAATAAATTAAATCTTGCCAACTTAGATTCAGACAGATCAGATTTGAATTTTGGTTCTGACATTGATCAGCTTTGTAACCTTGGCCAAATTTCTTTTAGTTTTCATTCTATCAATTGTAAAATGGAGGGGCCAGGGAGATAGCTCTATGGTACAAGTGCCTGTCTAGCAAGTGTAAAGTTTGAGTTCGAACCCCAGTCCTGGAAAAAAAAGGACTAAAAAATGGATTTAAGAACACCTATTGGCAGAATTGGTTTGAGAATTAAAGAATATATGAAAAGTACCTAACATGTTTTTCACACTGCAGTAGGTATGCAGGAAAACATTTCTCCTGATTGGATTGGGGATGTAGTTCAGCATTTAGCCTGTGGAAGGCAATGCATAATCCCAGCATGTAAATAATACAGTAGAATTAAAAAATTTCTGTGGTTGCCTCAGTCTTTCCCTGTGGCAGTGAAAACCTTTGTCTTCTCTTCTTCCTTTTTTTTTTTTTTTCCCCTCTGGGGGAGAGGAATGTTGGAAGAGACAGTAGTTGCAGGCAGAAAGTAACTGACTTTCTTCTCTTTCTTTCTGTTTGTTTTGTTTCATTTTATTTTATTTTTTTTTAGAATTTTTTATTTTATTTATTTATTTTTTTTCTTGTTTCAGAGCCTTTGTTTGTTTATTCACTCATTTTTATGGCCCGCTCAGCCCACCCCGAGGGCAGGGCTGGTGCAGCATGTGGTGCTGGGGATCGAACTGTGGTTCCTGAAGCCGCCCAAGCTTTCCCAAGCAGGCAGTTTAGACCACTGAGCTATCCTGCCAGCCCCTTGTTTCATTTTATTTTAACTTCATTTTTTCTTTTGGCACTGGGACTTGAACTCAGGACCTTGCATTTGCCAGGCAGGCTCTGTGTTGCTGAGCTATATCTCCAGCCTTAACTTTTTCTGTCCTTTATTGATAGAAAAGGTTGACCAGTTCTTTTTACTTGTAAATTAGCAAGAATAAGTTTTGATATGTTACCTTCTTACAACTCAGTTTTACAAAGGAATTTTTTCAGCCAGTCTTGGTGGCACATGCCTGTAATCCCAGGAGGCTAAGGGAGGAGGATCGCTTCGAGTTTGAGGCTAATCTAGACTACACATACACAAAAACTAAATTGCCAATAGCTCAAGTGCTAATACATAAGAATAAATATAACCATTTTCCACCTCAGAATATTGCATTTTACTTAAGATTCTTTTACTTAAGTGAGAAGAATAACTTTCTTTCTTTCATTTCCTTCTCTCCCTCCCTCTCCTTTTTCTTCCCTCTTTCTGCTTTCTTTCTCCCAACAGGGTCTAGGGGCCCAGGCTGGCCTCAAATTCTCAGTCCTCCTGCCTCAGCCTCAAAAATGCTGGGCTTTCCAGAAGGTGCCACCAGGCCCTCCTTATCAGACATTCTGAATGATATAAAGGGTTTGGCTTTGGGGCTAAGTTTACACTAAAATTACATGCTAAATAAAATTTACATATTCCCTGCTGTTTTCTAGGCCTATACTGCTCTTATTACTTTGGAAGTGATATTAGGTGGGGTGAATTTTTATTTTAAAATCATTTATTTACTTCAAGGGTATTAAAGGTACGATTTTTCCAGGTATGCGGACACATGCCTGTAATCCTAGCACTTGGCTTTTTTTTGTATTTTAGTACAGGGTCTTCAGGGTCTCATGGTGTAGATTGGACTCATAGTGATCCACCTGTGTTCAGCCTCCCAAGAGCTGGGATTACAGGCATGCGCCACTAGCCCAGTCTCAATCACTGTCTCAGCACTCCCCAGGGGTGGGGGGCTGGCACGGCACTTCAGGGATTGAACCCTGGCCACTGCATCTGCCTAAGCAGGTGCTTTAATCCGCTGAGCTATTTGGCGGGCCCCTAATCCCAGCATACAGGAGGCCGAGGCCAGCGTAGGCAACCTAGTGAGTTCAAGGCCAGCCTTGCACTGACAGAAAGGACTTTGTGTCCAATAAACAAACAAACAGAAAGCTCAAAACAAAATACAGTACTTTTTTTTTTTTTTTTTTTCCAGTGCTCGAGGTCAAACTCAGGGCCTTCCACATGCCAGGGAAGCCCTTGCCCTCCAGCTACATTCCCAACCCCTTTTATATTGAGACAGGGAGCCCTAGATTGCCCAGGTTGGCCTTGAACTTGTGTCCTCCTGCCTCAGGTGTATTGACACATGCCACCGACTTGGTTTCAAAACACATTTTTAAGAAGACTATATGAGTGAATAGCACACGTGACACTTAAATGTGCAAACAGACCAAAAAGCCAGAAAAAACCAACCTGAAGAACTGCACCAGATCCCCAAACTTTGTGACACTTGATGTTTTAGGAATAAAAGGAATAAAAATGGCTTATGAAACATTTGTTTGACTTTCTGAATTCTGCTTTTCAAACAGCACAGTTTTGTTTTATAAGCAAATTTACTGTTTTGTTCATAAATAACTAATGTTTAATATAAGAGAAATTGTGTGGTGGCAGCTTGCTTATTTATTTATTTATTATGGCCAGCTCAGGCTACCCTAGGGGTGGGGCTGGCGCAGCATGTGGTGCTGGGGATGGAACTGTGGTCCCTGTGGTTGCCTAAGCTTTAGGCCACTGAGCCATCTCGCCAGCTCTTTCAAATTCAGCATTTTACAAATGTTGAACTCAAAGCCAGTAGGAATATGTGAAAAGCTAACCTAGATGTAATCATGTTGGTGATAATGTATTGTTTCCTCTTAACAGTTTTGAAAGCATTGTTTGCTCTCTAAAAACAGAATAGTCAAAAAAAAAAAAAAGTAAAAACAGAATAGTCAAGCCAGGCATAGTGGTGCACATTTGCAATCCGGGAATTTGGGAAGCTGAGGCAGGAGGGTCGCTGTGAGTTTGAGGCCAATCTGGGGCATAGGGAGACCCTGTCAAAAAGAAAAGAAAAGGAAAGAAAGAAAATCAAAGACAAAAATTTATCCAGCCCAAATGTCAACAGTGGTGAGGCCAGGAATTCCCTGTACCTTGTCAGCAGCAGGCATCTGCAGAAGAGGAGGTTTTAGAGCCGCAGAGCAGTTGTCAGCCTCACAGAGCAGTGGGATTCGCTGGGGTTACTGTCTCCTGGGCACAACAAGCTCCCCAGCCTCTGTCTGCATTCACACAGACGCTTTTGAAAGGTCCTCTGGAAGGAGGGCCAGCTGCAGATGTCTACCATTTGCCTACCTCTTCTTTTAAAAAGAGAATGAAAACGTCCTCTCCACTAATGCGAGCCCTGGGGCTTGGCTGGCTTTGCTGACGTGAAGGTGAGGGCTGGCATCCCACAGAATTGGCAAGACATGAGTTTCAGAGTTAGAGATCATTCCTCCTCAAAAGAAAAAAAGACACTGAGCAGCAAGAAGAAGGGACTCAGAGACCAAGATAAGGGGCGCCTGGGGGTGTCCTGATTCCTGCGTCCCCTCTTGCCTGCGCTCTGCTCATATAGCTGCTCCTTCTGCTTCAGCCATCTTGAGTGAGATCTGTCACTTGCAGCCTGAAGTGCCCTCACTAGGGCATCACTAGATTAGCATGGGCGGTTTGAGCCACTCTTCTCATTTGTTTGCTTTTTGAGCCAGGGTCTTGCACTATGTAGTGCAGGCTGGCCTTGAACTCGGTTACATAGCCCAGGCTGGCCTCCAACTCATGGTGATCCTCTTGCCTCAGCCTCCTGAGTGCTAAGATTATAGGTGTGCACGACCACACTCCAGTTGATGTTCTAAAAATTAGTAATAATATCATGAAAGGTGAAGATCAAACCTGATATTAGTCTTCTGCTTGCTTAATTTAAAAGAGAAATCCTACATCACTCTTTCAACCAATAGTAATATGAAACTGGCAGGTCTCAGGGGCACTAGCAGGAGGGGACTTGATCCTACCAGGTCAGCAGTAACTTAGAAGTGGTCCCTGTCTTAGAAGGGCCCTTGGTTGGATGGAGCAGGCTAGGGGCTGGTGCGCAGGGTGACAGGATGGACCTGATCAGCAGTGCATGATGGGGAACATGAGGACATCTTTGGTAGGAAGATATAGTGGCCAGAAAGAAAACCTAAATGAAGGTGGGGGAAAGTTTTTAGTTTAGAGATTAGATTTCAGGTGTTGGTGAAAAAATGGGAGTTTATCCAAAGCTCTGGGTGCCTTACTGACACTTATATGGGGAAGCACTGTGCTGTAGGATAGAAGCATCACTGTAAGATGGGATAATAGCTATTATCTGGCAAAGCTCCTGGAAGGCTATAGATAACATTTAAAGAGATGATAGCCAACCTGAAAAACACAACTGTGGTCCATTCCAAATGCTGTTAGAAAGTTACATTACTAAGGACTGAAATCAGAGTCTTCTCACTGAGCTGCATCCTCAGCTGTTTTGTTAATTTTCTATTTTGAGAGAAGGTCTAGCTACCTGGCTAAC
The DNA here is from genome assembly GCA_004027025.1 of Myocastor coypus. Lineage (NCBI taxonomy): Eukaryota > Metazoa > Chordata > Mammalia > Rodentia > Myocastoridae > Myocastor > Myocastor coypus. The sequence continues at coordinate 9,409 of PVJA010019744.1, forward strand.
TTGCCCAGGCCGGATTCTAACTTGCAGTCCTCCTGCTTCAGCCTCCCCGAGTGCTGGGCTTACAGGCATGTATTACCATGCCTGGTTTGTGTCAGGGTTATTTAACTGAATAAACATTCTTAGACTAAAAGTTAATCCTAAACTGGGAGTGGTGGCGCACGCCTGTAATCCCAGCACTCGGGAGGCTGAGGCAGGAGGATCGATGTGAGTTCGAAACCAGCCTGGGCTACGAAAGTGAGCTCAAGGCCAGCCTGAACTGCATAACGAGACCCTGTCTCAAAAAGACCAAAATAAATAAATAAATAAATAAAAGTTAATCCTAAAGAGTGTTTCTTCAGGGGCCAAAAGATGAAATAGGAAAAACACTTCATTGCAATGACAACAACAACAACCCAAATAAGTTTTTTCTGTAAGGGTTTTTCTCTATAAAGTAAGTACAGAGGGGACAAGTGGAGAAACAGTTCACCTCAGGCTACCAAATCATTGCAAGATCTCTCTCTGGTCAAAAGGTCATTCGGTTATGCAGTGTATTTCATTTTCTGACTGATTTCAAGGGACCTCTCACACCATTTATTTAGTTTAGTGATTTAGACATTTTAAGTAGTTAAAAGAAATGATTTGGAAAACACAGTTATTTAAAAATTACTCCCTCAACTTAAAACAGTAACGTTTGTCACTCTCAGTGTTAATTTTGTGTTAAAGGCAGAGGTTGTCTTAAATTAGGGAAAAATGAAAAACATGCAAAAACAGATTTTATAAGCTAAGTTTGGAAGCAGTATCCATTTGTTAATTAAAACATTTTTTTCCTATTTGTTTTTACCAGATAACCAGTTAAGTCTTATTTTTGATACCAGGAATCAAACTCAAGGCCTTGTGCTTGCCAGGCAGGCACTTACGCCATTGAGCTATCTTCCAGGCAGGGAATATCTTTTTTTCCTTTTAAGAAAATTGTGTCTAAAGCGCCTGCTTGGGAAAGCGTGGGCAGCTTCAGGGACCGCGGCTCGATCCCCAGCACCACGTGCTGCGCCGGCCCTGCCCTCAGGACGGGCTGAGCCAGCCATGAAAATGAGTGAATAAACAAAGGTTCTGAAACAAGGAAAAAAAAAAATAAATAAAATTAAAAAAAAAAAAGAAAAAAGAAAAAGAAAATTGTAACTGGGGCTGGGGATATAGCTCAGTGGCACAGGGCCTGCCCAGCAATTGCAAGGTCCCAAGTTTGATTCCTGATGTCCACCAAAAAAAAGAGAGAAAAGAACAGAAAAGAAAAAAGGAAAGAAAGAAAATTGTAATTTCTCCAGGTAACTGACACCTGTGAAAAACTTAGAGTTTTTCCTTACACAAGGGATAAATCAACATATACATGCTATGCATAGGAAAATTTTTTTTTTTTTTTTTTGTCTTTTTCAGACAGGGTCTCACTATGTAGCTCAGGCTGGCCTTGAGCTCACTTTTATAGCCCAGGCTGGTCTTGAACTTGCACTGATCCTCCTGCCTCAGCCTCCCGAGTGCTGGGATTACAGGCATGCACCACCATGCCCGGCAGGAAACTTTTAAAAGAATATGTGAGAAGCTACTGTCAACAGCAGTTTTCTTCTGATGTGACTGGTGGGTAGATCAAGAGAAGCATTTAACTTTTTTATTTATATCTTTGGGAATGATCTGATTTGAACAACTTTATATGAGCATGGATTTCTTTACTAATTAAAAGAGCTAGGAATATTAAACTAAATGTTTTTCTAATATATATGGATTATATTGATAGGTATTAAAGAGCTAAAAGTGTTTTCCCATTTAAGGTCTTATTTTGTAAAATAGTGCACTCACACATTTAATAGTATGTTCTTTATACAACTCTATTCAAGGATGAGAAAATGAGTCATACTGTAATCTATTCTACAAGGGTACAAGTGACTGAAACCACAGTCCTAGGTACATATACATAAATATCCAGAAAAATCAAACAGAAAGAAAGTACTAGAATGGAGTATATCCACATTTTATATACATTCTGTATATAAAATTTAACATTTGCATATTTTGAATAAGACTTCAATAGTAAAGTATATCTAGCAAATAAATATTAATGCTATTAATATCTTTATTTTCAAAATGTAACAGGTATTCAGAATCATGTTTTGTAAGTGAACTATTTGAGTCAAAAAGGCAAATCTGCCGGGCGTGGTGGCGCACGCCTGTAATCCCAGCACTCGGGAGGCTGAGGCAGGAGGATCAGTGCGAGTTCGAGACCAACCTGGGCTACAAAAGTGAACTCAAGGCCAGCCTCAACTGCATAACGAGACCCTGTCTCAAAAAGACAAAAAAAAAGGCAAATCTAATTCATTTGTAACCTTCAACCTAAGGCTGTTTCTCTAGTTTCCAAAAGATTATTGTCTTTTTTTAAAAAATTGATTATGTTGTCATTTAAGAATACCAAGTCCACAGAGGCTGCATTTTATTCTGTAACCTCAACCAAGTTATTTAATCTCACAAACTTTTAGTGTCCTTGTCTTTAAAATGGGAATAATAGCAGAATCCAACTCATAAAAATGTTGTGGGGATCAAATGCATTAATGCTCATAAAAAGCTAATAAATAATAATAATAATAATAATAATAATAATAATAATAATAAACACTCAATAATACTAGCTATTGTTTTGCTAGGATTTTCATTGTTGTTTTGAGAAGTTTGACATTGCTTCAAACAAGTGTTAGCTTTTGAAAAGTACTGCTTGAAAATACTTAGCAGAGCTTTTTTTATTTTTTATTTTTGTGGGACTGGGGTTTGAACTCACTTAACAGAGCATATTGTTTCCTGGATTTATATTAGTTGTTTAACTTGCAAAACCATTAATCTCATCTTTTCTACCAATTAAAACCAAGCATGGAGCACGTACATTTTAGTTTCTGTAACTAGGAGTACGTGTCAGCTAACACCTAGTTCTGTTCCTGTAGCTAAGTATCACCAAGAAGAGTAATGGGGGAACAAACACACGTTTGACGTGGTCGTGCCTAGCCATGACTGTGCGATGACACGTTGTCATAAAAGGCTCCTAGCAATTAAACGTATGTAATGCTGGGTTCCCGAAGAATAACAGTACATGGTCTTGCATTCTGATGTGTAACTGTAGATTTTAAAGAGTTCTCAAAGTACAACTGGGGAGGAAACTAACTGGAATAGTACATTAATAATACCTAGAGAAATAAAATATGCTCTACTTTAAAACTGGAGCCTAGATCTTTTGAATTAGCTTCGAGCTAGCTACACTAATTTCATTGCAGCCAACCACCGAAGTTTCTTGCTGTTTCTTTTCAACTCCTTCAACATTTGGAAGCTATGCAGGGGAGCCAGGTGCACGGTACCTTGAGCAGTTTGTGTCCCACGGCGTAGACAGTTGCTATGTCTTCCCTTTCTCCCGGAGCGTGAATACCTGTTCCGTACCCATGCCAGGCAACCAGATATGGGTTGTGAATTGTAATCCAATATTTAACGCGGTCCCCAAATGTCCGGAAGCAGTATGTGGCGTAGTCATTGAAGATATCTACCATGGATTCATTTTTCCACCCGCCGTACTTTTCTTGCAGCGCCAAAGGCAAATCCCAGTGGTACAAAGTAACTACGGGCTGGATGTTTCTGCGCACTAGAGCGTCCAGAAGGGCATTGTAGTATTGGAGACCTTTTGCATTGGCAACTGCCGCTATTCCATCAGGGAAAAGCCTTGGCCAGGAAATGGAGAACTGATAGAAAGAAACTCCTAAAAAATCTAGAGCTGACAAGTCCTTTTCCAGAAAAATGTAGCTGTCACTGGAAGCAGCCGTGGTGTTGACACCTTTCAGGCGTGCGTGGACGAAGTGATCCCAGATGGAGGGTCCTTTCCCGTCCGCCTGCCAACTGCCTTCCACTTGAAACGCTCCAGTCCCCACACCCCAGAGAAAGTTTTCAGGGAAAGTGTCATAGAGAAACAACTGACTGGCGTTTACCGGGCTCGCATTGGGGTTCCTCGACCATATAGCTCTTCCCTCTCCGGAGAGTGTGGCGGCTGCTGGGAGCAGGAGCAGGAGTAGCGCGGCCAGGAGCGCGGCTCTGCGCAGCGCCCCGCGGGACATCTTCGTCCCTTCGCGCAGGAAAAACCCATTCATTCCCGGAGCCCGTGGCGCGGTCTTGCACTTGTCAACGCCTCGGCCGGGCGTGGGACTGCGCGGCGCTGTCAATGATTAGCCTGAGCTGGGAGGCTTAGGATGGGCCGGGAGGGCCACGTAACTTGAGGGAGGTGGCCCTGTGGCGGCAGACAGCACGGCCGCCCTCCTCAGGGAACAAACAGATAAAAAGGTCCGGGCACAAGCGTCGCCAAGATGTGTGAGACCAAGGAAGAAAATGACATTTTGTGTGTGGCCCTTCATGTTGACGCTAATCTTGAGTATTATTATTACTATTATTTTGTCTTTTTGAGCCAAGGTCTCATTATGCAGTTCATACTGACCTTGAGCTCACTTTTTTTTTTTTTTTAATCCCAGTCTGGTCTCAAACTCGCATACATCCTCCTGCCTTCCAAATGCTGGGATTACAGGCGAGCAGCAGCACACCTGGCCATTCTTGAGTATTATTGAAAAAGGTAAACTGGGCATGGTGGGGCACGCCTAATAACCTCAGCACTTGGGAGGCTGAGGCAGGAGGATCAGTGTGAGTTTGAGACCAGCCTGGGCTACAAAAGTGAGCTCAAGGCCGGCCTGAACTGTGTAGTGAGACCCTGTCTCTAAAAGACAAAAAAAAGTTTTTTTTTTTTTTTTTTTTTTTTTTTTTTTTTTTTTTTTTTTTTTTTTTTTTTTTTTTTGTGGGAATTTTCTCATCTTACATTTCAGGAAAATTGATATTATATACAATCAATGGAATCCCATATCCCAATAATCAAGAACTAGGAAATGTAAGACCTTACACTTTCACAAAATGTTTTAGTAAATGTATCCTATTTTAAGAAAATTATAAGGGGCTGGGGAGATAGCTCCATGGCACAAGTGCCTGCCTGGCAAGTACAAGGTCATGAGTTTGAATCCCAGTCCCGAAAAAAAAAAAAAAAAAAAAAAGAAAATCATAAAACTACTAATAGATTTGAAAGAGGATTGGAATGAGAAATCTAACAGTTTCTGGATGAAACACTGAATACTTCCCAATTTAATTTATAAGCCCACTTTTCACCAGGGTGCTTACTCTGGTGAATTAATTAATTAATTAATTAACAAATTAATTTATTTATCTGTTTATTTATTTATTTATTGTACAACTGGGGATTGAACTCAGGACCTTGCACTTGCCAGGAAGGCGCTTGTGCCCCCGAGCTATCTATCTCCCCAGCCCATTATTCCCAAAATTTAGTTTAACAAATTATTGAGGAAGTTCACTTGAAGGATAAATAGTTATTAATTATAAAAAAGGAAAGAAGGAAAAACACGAGGTCATAGATTATCTTCAGAAAAAAGACTAGAAGAATCTAAACAGGCCCAGTGGGATGGCTCAGTGGTCTAAAGCACCTGCTTGGGAAAGCTTGGGCTGCTTCAGGGACCGAGGCTCGATCCCTGGCACCACATGCTGCGCCAGCCCTGCCGTTGGGGCGGGCTGAGCCGGCCATAAAAATGAGTGAATAAACAAACAAAGGTTCTGAAACAAGAAAAAAATAAATAAATAAATAAAAATTCTTAAAAAAAAAAAAAAAGAATCTAAACAGTGTGATTTTGGAATAAAGAGAAAGAAATATTATTTAGAATATTTAGCTTCCAGAGAAAAGAGCGAAACTTGAAGAGGCTGCAGAGAGAAAACAAAAGAAGGCTACATCTCCTGGGATTTTAGCTTTTCAATCTGTGGAAGAAAAGAGAAAGAAAAAAGAAAAAATAGAAAAAAAATTGCTATGTCTAGGCATCCGCCAGCAGGTGGACCAAGATGGACGGTTTCATAAAGCATGGTGTGGACGGGAGACCCTGCCTCAGCGATTGTCTGGCAGCAGCAGTCAAGGAGACTTCTTCTGTTTCATTTCTTCTTCTTGTGTACATGAGTCACATTTTGTAATATTAGTGCCCTTCACTGCAGTAATAAGTCTATCACAGTACTGGGAAAAAATTGTTTTTCACATTTAGAAAATGGCCAGATCATACATTACATTCACATATTCTTGCACATTTCTACAGGAAGTAAGTGATTTAAGATTTTTCATAGTTTGGACCTGCAGGATGGCTCAGTGGTCTAAAGCCCCTGCTTGGGAAAGCTTGGGCGGCTTCAGGGACCGCGGTTCGATCCTTGGCACCACATGCTGTGCCAGCCCTGCCCTCAGGGAAGGCTGAGCTGGCCATAAAAATGAGTGAATAAAAAAACAAAGGTTCTGGCTGGGGAGATAGCTCCTAGGCACAAGTGCCTGCTGGGCAGGTGCAAGGTCGTGAGTTCGAACCATGGTCCCACAAAAACAAAACAAAACAAAACAAAAAAAAAAACAAAGGTTCTGAAACAAGAAAAAAATAAATAAAATTAAAAAAAAATTTTTTTGTAGTTAAAATACGGATCTAAACATCATAAATAGGGCCAATGAGATAGCTCAGTGGTTTAAAGTGCCTGCTTGGGCAAGCTTAGGCAACCCCAGGGACCGTGGGGTTTTTTTAAGAATTTTATTTATTTATTTATTTTTCTTGTTTCAGAACCTTTGTTTGTTTATTCACTCATTTTTATGGCCGGCTCAGCCTTCCCTGAGGGCAGGGCTGGTGCAGCATGTGGTGCCAGGGATCGAACCGCGGTCCCTGCAGCCGCCCAAGCTTTCCTAAGCCAGCGCCTCAGACCACTGAGCCATACTGCCGGGCCCAGGGACTGTGGTTTGATCCCTGGCACTGCATGCTGCACCAACCCACCCTCAGGGCAGGCTGAGCTGGCCATAATATAAATAAATAAATAAAGCTTTAAAAGAATAAAAATAAGCAGCACACATAGATAGTATGTAAAAATCCTGCTTACACTTCTCTCTCTCTCTCTCTTTTTTTTTTTTTTTTTGTATTTTAGGGAAGGTTCTACAGGGTGTTCAGGGTCTCACTCCCAGATTGGACTATTAGTGATCCGCCTGTTTACAGCCTCCCAAGAGCTGGGATTACACGCATGCACCACCATGCCCAGTCTCAATTGCTGTTTCAGCACTCCTGGGGGGAGAGAGGCTGGCACGGCGGGCCTGAGGATCCAGTCCCTGGCCCTCGTGCCTGCTTGCAGGTGCTTTAATCTGCTGAGCTATTTAGCCAGTTTACATTTCTAATAGTAAAATTGCAATTATGTTTTTCTCCTTTAAAATACATTAGCTATTTATAGTGGTGCTAAGTAGCCTTGGGTTTGGCTTTTGTCCACTAATTATTAAGACTTGCTTAAACTTAAAAACTTACGGCCTTTAGGGGCTGGCAAGATGGCTCAGCTGTTTAACGTGCTTGCTTAGGGAACAAGCTTAGGCAATCACAGGGACTGTGGTTTGATCCCTGGCACCACATGCTGCACCAGCTCCACCCCCAGGGCAGGCTGAGCCAACTATAAGATAAATAAATAAATGAAGTTTTTTTTTTAAAAAGGGGAATATTTAAGTATGAATATAACAAAATATGAGCAAGATCTATAGATGCAAACTGTAAAACAGGAAAAACTTCAAAGAAGATTTACAATTATGGAGAGATATTCATATACATGCATAGAAAACTAAATCTATCAAGCTTTTCCTTACAACATGATTTATAGATAGCTTTTTTATTTCCAGAACCGAGGATTGAACTCAGGACCTTGCACTTGCCAGGCAAGCACTTGTGCCACAGAGCTATCTCCCTGGCCCCCTACAGCTTGATTTATAAATTTAGTATGGTTCCAATAAAAAAATCTTAGTTAAAGCGGGCATGATGCCACAACTATAATCCCACAAACCTGAGAAATTCAAGCAGCAGGATGACAAGTTCAAACTGAGCCTTGTCAATATAGCATTTTAGTGAGAATGACTTAAAATAAAAAAAATACAACAAGGGCTAGGGATGTAGCTCAATGTAAAAACCTGTGTTCAGTTTTCAGCACCAGGGGCCAGCCAGATAGCTCAGTGGACTAAAGCACCTGTTTAGGTAGAGTGCAGAGGCTGGGGTTCGATGTCCAGGCCTGCTGTGGTGGCCCCACGGCTGGGGTGCACTGAGATGGTGATTGAGACTGGGTATGGTTGTACATCCCTGTAATCCCAGCACTTGGGAGGCTGAAAACAGGAAGATCACTACAAGTAGGAGACCCTGTAGACCTTGTACCAAATACATTAAAAAATAAAAAAATTCCTGGCACCACAAGGAAAAAAATCAAAGCCAGTGATCACCACCATCCATCTTCAAAAACTTTCCTTGTCTCAAACTAATTATCTATACTCATTAAATAATTCTCCACCCGACCCCTCCCAGGTCCTGGAAACCATTGTTCTATTTGACATCTGATAAATTTGATTACTACAGTAACCACATTTAAGTAGTGTAATAGGGAATTAGTGCTTTTTGTATATGGTTCATTTCTCTTAGCATAATGCTTGCAAGCTTGATCCCTGTAGTAGCATGCTTTGGAATTTCATTCCTTTTGGTGGTGGGGATTGTATCTGCCCTTGTTTTAAGAGTCTTGCCCCAGACTGCTGAGTATCTGGGACTATAGGAACATACAATTGCTCCTGGATCTTGTTGCTTTTATGACCAAATGCTATCTCACTGCAGGTGTATGCTAGTTTGTTTATCTATTGGTGAATATCTGGCTTATTATAAACTTTTGACTATTTACATAATGCTGCTATGAACATGTGTGTGTAAATACTCTCCATTGCTGGGAAGTAAAGCTAGGGGGCCACAAGCTAATTCTATGTTTAAGTTTTTCTTTCTTTTGGATGCTTTTTAAAAATTTTTTTATTTTATTTTTTTATTTTAATTTTTATTTTTAGTCTTTTTGAGACAGGGTCTTGTTATGCAGTTCAGACTGGCCTTGAGCTCACTTTTGTAGCCCAGGCTGGTCTCGAACTAGCACCAATCCTCCTGCCTCAGCCTCCCCAGTGCTGGGATTACAGGCGTGAGCCACCTCGCCTAGCTAAATTTTTATTTTATTGGAACAAAAGTTTCACAACTTTTGTTTGTTTATTTTTACGGCTGGCTCAGCCTGCCCTGAGGGCAGGGCTGGCGCAGCATGTGGTGCCAGGGATCAAACCGCAGTCCCTGCAGGTGCCCAAGCTTTGGTAAGCAGGCACTTTAGACCACTAGCCATCCTGCCAGGCCCCTATGTTTCAGTGTTTTAGGAAGTACTGTATTGCTTTTTTAGTCTTATATCTTGTACATCTAAATAATCTCTCTCTCTCTCTGACAGGATCTCATTATGCAGTTCATGCCTTAAACTCTCAGTGCTCCTCTTACCTCAGGTGTTAGAGGTACTCAGAGAAGCTTCTTTTGCAGCATTAGTAACACTTTATCCAAGGGCAGGGAGAAAGGAACCATAGACCCACCCATGGTATCTTGAGTTGGTAGGGTAGTGATGAAGGAGTGAAAACTGCTGGATCCTGGCTTCTTAAATTTATTTATTTATTTATTTATTTATTTATTTATTTATTTTTGTCTTTTTGAGACAGGGTCTCGCTATGCAGTTGAGGCTGGCCTTGAGCTCACTTTTGTAGCCCAGGCTGGTCTCAAACTCGCACCAATCCTCCTGCCTCAGCCTCCCGAGTGCTGGGGTTACAGGCGTGAGCCACCACGCCCGGCCATAATTTATTTATTTATTTATTTATTTTCTTGTTTCAGAACCTTTGTTTGTTTATTCACTCATTTTTATGGCCGGCTCGGCCCACCCCGAGGGCAGGGCTGGCGCAGCATGTGGTGCCGGGGATCGAACCGCGGACCCTGAAGCCGACCAGGCTTTCCCAAGCAGGCGCTTTAGACCACTGAGCCATCCCGCCGGGCCTGGCTTCTTAAATTTAACTGTAATTAATTAACTAGGTACTGGGATTGGACACAGGGTTTTCATATTATGGCACATTCCCAGCTACTTTTAACTTTTTATTTTGAGACTTTAGGTTGCCCAGACCGGGTTCCAATTTGAGATTCTCCTACTTTGGCCTCCTGTAATTCTGGGATTACAGCTGTGCACCATCACACATAGCTTTGTTTTTTATTTTGGTTGACAAATGGTAGTCACTCATACTTACAGGGCACAAATCCACATGTGTACATGCTGACACAGGATATGGCATGTGATGATCTAGGTAAAGTAATCAGCATACCCACCATCTCATTTTTTTCTTATTTTTCATTTTTCTTCATTTCTTTCTTTGCACTGAGAACATTCAAAATTTCCTCTAGCTATTTTGAAATATAAAATGAAATACTAACACTTTATTAAATAAAATATAAATATTGATATATAATGTCATATTACTGTGCTGCATAACAGTAAAACTTATTTTCACTCTCTAAAAAAATATTTTTGTACCCTTGCTTTCCTTTTTCCCACCTTGTCCAACCTCTGGTAAGCACTATGGTATGCTCTACCTCTGTGAGAGCAATTTATTTATATTCTGCATGTGAGACTTGGCAAAAAATATAATGAATTGGGCCAGGGAGGTAGCTCAGTAGCATTAGCACCTGCCTGGCAAATGCAAGGTCCTGAATTTGATCCCCATGCCAAAGGAAAAAAAAATGCTATGACAAGACATATTACTGGTTTGGTGAGATGGCTCAGTGGTCTAAAGCACCTGCCTAGGAAAGTTTAGACAACTGCAGGGACCACAGCTCGATCCCTGGCACCCATGCTGTGCCAGCCCCCCACCCCAGGGCAGACTGAGCCAGTCATAACACAAATAAATAAATGAGGTTTAACAAAATAAAATAAAAAAAGACATAGACAATAATACTCCTAAATACTCCTCTTGCTTTGAACTCACTTCTCTCTCTCTCTCTCTTGTTCTCTCTCTCTTCTCTCTCTTTGGTCTTTTTTTAGATAGAGTCTATTCAATTCAGGATAGCCTTCAGCTCATTTTGTGTCTGATGCTGATCTCGAACTTCCAGTGATTCTCCTGCCTCAGCCTGCCCAGTACGGGTGTGGACCATCATGCCTGTCAATTGATGGTAACTTCATTTGTTCTGCCATGTGTTATTTCTATCAAAAACAACAATGAAAGAGATGTGGACACTACCTTGATTTGTAGGTCTTGGAGTAAAAGATTATCCTAATCATACTGTTACTACAAAATGTTGTTGGTTGCTGTTGCTCTGTTATTTAACCTTGAAATTGCCAATGAATATTTTGGGAAATTAACTCATAATTTCAGGTACATTATACATGTAATTAGTGTGTATGTTAACAGTAAAGTTGATGTATTTCTTTTTCTTTAGACTCAATATGTACTTTGGTATGTAGTTCAGGCTGTCTTTGAACTCACTGTGTAGTCCAGGCTGGCCTCGAATTTGCAGTAATCCTTGTGTCTCAGCCTCCAGAGTGCTGGGATTACAGGGTATTTCCTTGCCACTCTTTGCCAGCAAAATTCGTTTGTTAAAAATTTTAAAATAGTTATTTTTAATTTAATTTTTTTGTGACCTAAGAGAAGATACTCATTTACTTGGCAGAAATTTGTTATCATTAGCAAGGTATGAAAACCATCAGGCAAGTTTATAGAAACTTCAATTACTCGATTACTCAAAAATAATCATATTAAGGTTCACTGGATATCATCAAGGAACACTGGACTTGGCGTAGTGAGTGCCTGAATTCCTAGATTAGAATAGGTGCACTTTACCTGGCACAAGTGATGATTTAATGATCACATTTCTAAATGGACCAACATCGTGGGTGAAGGCCTGTAGTTAACACAAAGAAAAGGACAGACTGCCTAAGAGAATGTTTTCCATAAGAACAATGTTCCAATAAATCCTGATAAAGCAGGACATGCTAATATTTATCCAGAGGGCAGAAGGTCACATTTGTTGTTGCTTGGTGAAAATTCGATTGATTTTTGTTGATTTTTAAAAGTTCAGTGAAAGACAATGTGACTTATGTTTCCAAAAATGATTTCAGAATGGCTCCCCTGAGTTAATCCTGTGTCTTACATAAGAAGTACTGACCTTGACATTGTTTTCATCATGTTAGTGTCTTTTCATTTACACACAGTAGTTGTTAGACTATAAAGGAGAGCCAAAACTCAGGCTCAGAACCAAAATTCCTACTGGTAGGCAGATTTTAGCAATATAGGAGGGCAATGATTTATCTTTTGTTAGAAAGCTGGGTGTAGTGGTACGGGCCTGCAGTCCTGAGGCCAGGAGTTTTAGGCCAGCTTGGGCTACCAAGGTCAGCCTGAATTACAGTGACCCTAATAAACATAATACAGTCTTTCACAAAAATAGAAGGCTATTAATAAGGATGTTAATGTCATATAAACTTCTTGCTAGTGATAAAGTCTTTTTTTTTTTTTTCTTTTTGCGACAGGGTCTTGTCATGCAGTTCAGACTTCTGTGGGGGAAGGCAGGAGATTTTGTTGATAAAGTTAAAGTTTTCCCAAAGATCTTTCTTCTAAGGATTAAGACAAGGCCAATGAGAACTATGTAATCAGGTCCAATATATAATATATCCCTTAAAATGTATCTTTTCTAGGTTAGGTTGAAAGCATTATTAAAAGAAAAGATTTTAAGAACTATTTTATCTATTTTGGGGTTGATGTTTTTAATTTTAGGAACTTCTGCGCTTCTCTGATTATTATATTATCTTTTACCAACTTGAGTCTACAAATCAATGATCAGACTTAAGTATTCATTAGCTTGAGAAATGTTTACGTTAAGAATAGCTACATAGGGGCCCAGCAGGATGGATCAGTGGTCTAAGGCTTAGGAAAGCTTAGGCGGCTGCAGGGACCGCGGTTCGATCTCTGTTACCACATGCTGCACCAGCCCTGCCCTCAGGACAGGCTGAGCCGGCCATAAAAATAAATAAATAAACAAACAAAAGTTTTGAAACAAGAAAAAAAATAAAAATAAAAAATTCTTAAAAAAAAAAAAAAAAAAAGAAGGGCCGGCGGTATATAGCTCAGCGGATTTAGTGCTTGCTTAGAGGAAGCGCAGGGGCCAGGGTTCAGTTCCTGGCTCCTCCTGCCGTGCCGGCCCTGCTCTAGAGAGTGCTGAGCCCGCTATGGAGTCTGGGCGTGGTGGCGCACGTCTGTAATCTGGGAGGTACAAACAGGAGGATCACTATGACTCAGTAGAGAGACCCTTAAAAACAAAAAAAAGGCTACATAGGCCGGGTGTGGTGGCGCACGCCTGTAATCCCAGCACTTGGGAGGCTGAGGCAGGAGGATCGGTGTGAGTTTGAGACCAGCCTGGGCTACAAAAGTGAGCTCAGTGCCAGTCTGAACTGCATAGTGAGACTCTGTCTCAAAAAGACCAAAAAAAAAAAAAAAAAAAAAAAAAAAAAAAAAAAAAAAAAGAATAGCTACATGGATGATCAAGAAATGTAAGGAAAAATGTTTGATCAAAACACTTTCAAGGAGCTGGGCATGGTAGCTTATGCCTGTAACTCCAGCACTGAGGACACTGAGGCAGGAGGATCAGGATCATTGTGAGTTCAAGACCAACCATGGCTACAGAATGAAAAATGAGCCCAAGGCTAGCCTGGACTGCATAATGATGCCCTGTCTCAAAAGGACAAAAATGAACAAATAAAAAAATGCTTTTAAGCAAAGATGCATTAGCTAACTTTTATGTTATCAATAAGTGACTTCTGTGCCTCTCTGAAAAACTATCTGAAAATCAGCAGCCTTAGATTGTTTTTTTACTTTGTGTATCTGCTATTTCCTGGAGAACCATAATTGTAGCCTATTAATGCAAGGTCATGAAAGCAGTTATGATCTATTATAATTTTGTTCTCATTGCCAAAGAAAGGCAAAATGATGAGATCGCAGCCATTTCTTTTTTTCAAATCTTGCAAGGCCTTCTCATTAGACTTCCAGGAACATGAAACCTCCTTGCTGGTGGCGCAAGAGTCAGTCATAAATACCCTGCCTGTCTTTCCATCTCGCCTAATTTTTTATCACTGCATTTGTTAACTGAACTCTCGTCCTAAAATTGGACTTCTTACTCTTCAATGATGTTTAACCTACTTTCTTCTTTTTCTTTTAAGATTTAAAAAAAAAAAAACTTTATTTCTCTTAAACCTCATTTATTTGTTTTGTGTTATGGCTGGCTCAGCCCGCCCTGGGGTGGGGGTGCACAGCAAGTGGTGCCAGGGATCAAGGAGTGGTCACAGCGCTGGCCTTAAGTTTCCTCCACAGGCGCTTTAGACCACTGAGCCATCTCGCTGGCCCTTAACCTACTTTCATACCAGGAGTTTTTATACTGCAAATTTTATTTATTTTTTGAGACAAGGTAGTTTAGAGTGGCTTTGAACACACTCTGGAGCTCAGGCTGGCTTGAACCTGCAGCAATCCTCTTGCCTTAGCCTCCTGAGTGCTGGGATTACAGTCCATACCACTTTGCCCAGCACATCAGTGGTTTTTATATGTGTGTTACCTTGTCTCTTCATGGCTCAGGTCGATGTCCACTCTGTTGAGGTCTTTTGAATCACTTATCTATAGTACTTTCATGTTTTCTTCCTTGATTGTCTTTTCTCTCATTTTGCCACTTTATTTTCTCTAGAGTAGGTAGCTTTATTTGAAAGTAAATAAGGGGCTGGGGACTTGGCTCAGCAGTAGAATGTTTGCCTAGTGAGCTGGAAGCCCTGGGTTCAGTCCTCAGCACCAAAAAAAGAGTAAAACCTCTTGAAAGTAAATAAATCACTTTTGTATAATTTTTTTCTCTTTTTCTCAAAAAATATGAACTTTAGGGACTCTGGGAAGTCTTTGCTGTGAGTACCCAGTGTGCACATAAAAAGTGCTGACAGGCAGTAGATGCTCGGTGAATAGCTTTTTTTTTTTTTAAATGTTTCATTTTTTAAAAAATTTTATTTATTATTATTTTTTCTTGTTTCAGAACCTTCGTTTATTCACTGATTTTCATGGCCGGCTCAGCCCACCCCGAGGGCAGGGCTGGCGCAGCATGTG